>JAAAKQ030240228.1:0-11119 GCA_010016005.3 Zanna intricata | reverse complement strand
AAACATTTTCAGGCATATGTTTATTGGAAACTTTTTTCTTATTTTTAGATATAGAATCCGTTTCCGAGAGATTGCCGAGCACTTTTGAAACACTCTGTATAAAGATTTAAAATTATAAACTTAATTCCATTTTCATCTTTTAAAAGTTTTATTAGATCGTGAATTAGATAAGTGAATAGTTATAGTTTTTATTCTTAATTTTAATAATACATTTCAATATAAATCTATCATTTATTTTTATTTTCAGAATTTTTAATTAACTATGCTGTGCTTATTACAAGTATTATATGTTTCTTAAATCATAAACGAATGAATTTTTTGCCTATCACAAACAAGGATATGAAATTAAATATTTTTACAAACGTACATGACATCCCTTTTCTTATTTTAGTAGACTTCTAAACAACACATGCAAACCGTATTATAGATGAGTTCAAAAGGCTTAAGGATACTAACTGTCAAGAAAGATAGAATAACATCTGGAAAATTTGTTGTAAATCACAAAAATTGCGGTTAAAACTTTAACTTCGCAATCATCAAGCTCGGAATCGGGTCTATTCATTAATTCCTTTAACAATATTGTAACAAATATTAGTAAATAGAATTTTCCAATTCGTTTCATAGTCTGTACATCACTTAGAACTTTTATCAGCAGTTACACAATGCTCAGGACGTATTATACAATTGCGTTCTAGTATTATGGTGTAAGTACCCGATTCGAGGAGTTCGCCAGTGATCACAAGGCTATCAGGTTTGTGGTCGGTGACGAAAGTCTCCGCCACCAGCCGCCCCTGCAGAAATGGAAGGCTACAGAGCGACAACTGATTGACCTGGTGGACACGGTCGCGGAGGAGGTGGGTGGTATCCAACCAATCGACGCAGAGGATATAACTAATGCCCCGGTCGAAAAATGCAGGACTGAGTCACAGCGGCAACGGCCACCAAGGAGGAGAGTATATTGATGGTCAACCTATATTGCGACCCTTAGGAAGAACACCCAAGTGAAAAGAAGAGCTTTGACAAGGGGTAGAACAAGGGGTCTTCTCCCACTAGTACTGGAGGAGCTGGCAGAGAAGTATAAGCTAGCCAGTTGGAGACTGAAAGATGTAATACGGGAGGCCAAGATGACAGCATGGAAAAATGCTGCTAGAAAAGGTGTTGTTGTCCATATGCCTAACAACCGCTGCCAAGGTGTTGTTAGGCATATATAACCTGCCCCATGTCGACTAAACCTCCCTCACCGTTCTCCTCCTCCCCAAGACCAGACCCGCAATTAAGCATTACATAGCCTCGGGAAGGTGCTTTTGGGTTCTGAGGTTCCAGAGTCCCCGTGCATCATCATCGCCACTCACCCGAGCAAGCCCAGACAGATGACAACTCAGCAGAGGGCTATCCACCACTCCTTCCCCCTCCGGTCTGTTTCTTCACCACACTGTTGTGGGGTTTATCTGTGTCCGTCTTCTTCATTCTTCGTCCTTGGTATCACATACTCATTCGTCCATCACATTCATTCATCTTAATCCACACAACACTTTTTTTTCTCTCTTTTGGTGTATGTGTGGGTGTTCGTGTATGTATGTGTTCACGACTAGGGTTAAGGAGTCCCCGTACATCCTCATCGCCGCCCATCCTCGCAAGCAGGGACGCGCGGTGACTCAGCAGGAGGCTGTCCCTCCTCCCTCGACTCCACCATCCGATCCGTGAAGACTCCAATATCGCAATCCTCTTTCTACATCTCAGTAGTCAGTTATAGCTCCCTTCTCTTGGCCTCAGCAGCCTTCCCGCTCATGACCTGCGTCGCAAATCTGTCCACAGCTCTCCAGCACTTGTAACTGCTCAGCATGTAAGGAACAACTTCTTCGGGACTGAGTCTGACCAGCCCAGCCATAGCTCTCTGCTGCCACCATTCCGGGCAATAACATAGTGTATGCTCAGCAGTATCGTCTTCCTCACAGTACATGAACGTTCTAGCAGCCCTCTTGCCAATTTTCAAAAGGTAAGACTCGAAACAGCCATGTCCAGTGAACAGCTGTGTAATACAGTGGTTCACCTCTCCAAACCGCCTAGAGCACCACGCATTTAGTTCAGGAACCAGCCTCCTTGTCCATGCTGATATCTCTGTCGTACGCCATCTTTCCATCCAGTTCATCATAGTGACCTCTTTCGTCTCCTTCTTGCCCAAGCCATCAAAAACTGCAGCCGCTCTATCACCTGTAGATCAACCGAAGGAACCGCTGCTAACACACAAGACGCCTCACAGGAAACTGTCCTGTACCATTGTATTATTCCCAGCAAAGTTCTTCGGCGTACAGTCTTGCTCTGTTCCGCTGGAGATCTACAGCAGCCCTCCATACTGGTACAGCATATAGAATAGCCGAAGTGATGGTCGACATGATAAGCCTCCTCTTCGATGATTTCAGCGCCATCTGAGAAGCCATAATAATGTTCAGTGACTTCATGGTCCTCTCAGCCCTGCTACAGCACTCCAATATATGCTCTGTGAAGCGACAGCCCTTGTTAATTGTCACTCCCAGATATCTTACCTTAGCTCTCTCGGTCAACTGGTGCTGACCAACCCGCAAGTCAATAGCACTAAGCCTCCTTCTTCCAGACAGTCTAATGTAGTCACATTTGTCTGAAGCAAGTGATAAACCATGCTCAGTTAACCAATTTCGAATCATCTCTAAGCAGGCGTTTCCTGTGCCCTCCAAATCCTGCTCGGTCTTGCCTTCAACAACCGAAGCCTAAGCAGGCAATCGAAAACAATGACCCAAAGCGTTGGTCCCAAGACAGATCCCTGCGGTACACCACCAAAAACTTGAAAAGATGTACCACCAACTTCCGACTCAGCAGTCAGCCATCTATCGTGAAGATACTGCCTGATCTGATGCACTAAGTATGTACTAATGTTCTTCCCCAGAAGAGCAGCCACAATCGTGTCCCATGACACAGTACCGAAAGCGTTAGACACGTCCAGAAGGACCAGCATGGGGATCCGCCGCGTCCTCCTTGTTCCACTTCTAATGTTCGCGGCTCACACGGTTACTCTGTGGATCGCTTGGACAGTTGAACGCCCCTTCCAAAATTCGTACCGATTATTGTATATACCGTCATTAGCATTCAGTTCTTCTATTAGCCATTAGAAAAGCCAGCAATCTTTCCACAGCTTTCCCCATGGTATTTAGCAAGGATAACGGACGCACACCAGAAGCAACACCTCCACCTCTACTCTTGGGTAAAAATACTAAGCGGGAGTCTTTCCAACACCTAGGAAAAGTCCCGTTTTCCAAACCATAGTTCGCGACGTCCATCATCTCCCAGGGAGCCTTTTTATTTAGGCCCTTCAAAACGGCGGCCGGAACCCCATCCGGGCCCGGACTCCTTCTATTTCCAAGCATACACACAGCTGACTTTACCTCATCGACTGAGAAACGTTTGATCTGACCACATGAAACCTCCACAGTCCTCATTTTCAAGGAAAAAGCCTAGCTACGTAATCCCTAACCTGTTCAACCGTGAGGAAAAGCAACCGTCTACCAAATCTTTTTGTCACTATCCTGTATGCACACAGGTCCAGTTCTGCACACAGATCCAGCCATTTCTGCCTATTGGTTCGCTTAATCTCATAGCAGAGGGTCCTCCTGAGCTCAACATATCTCTGCGCAGCCAGATCATATTCCACATGCCCACATCGCCTTAACCGTTTGGCAGGTCTTCTTGCTCCTTGCAACTCCCTACGCATCTCAGCAATTCTAGGTAGGAGTCCACCAGTAAACCTTTCGATGCCTCCTGTTACCAGGCTCAAGCCGTGCCATCTCCTGAACGATTATATCCTGCAGTAATTGAGGCGTAAGCCTGGGTTCTTGCCTGATTCGGCGGGCAGTGTTGCCGACAACCACTTCAATCTGTCGAGCGGTGAGCCGATGAGGTGTTGCTCTATCAACCGTGACAAACGAGGAATCATCTATCGCCAGGACAGTCGCGAAATGGTCACTCGCTGTCTCATCTGCCAGAACTCTCCAGTGACATGAGTCGTAGCTCCAATCCTGGCTCAGGATGGTAAGATCCAGAACAGACGAGTGACCCCTAGCCTCATAAGTGGGAGTAGCATCATTGACACAAAACAGACCAGAAGCATGCATCATGTCTGTTAAAAGTTCGCCCCGCCGATTTGTGTACGGGCTACCAGCTTTAATAGCCTTGCAATTAAAGTCGCCCACTAGGACAACTTTCCTGGCAGACCTAGAGACCACCCCTCTTAAACGATCAACAAAGTCAGTATACTCGGCGAGCTCGCAGTTGGGGAACACATAGGCTCCAACAGAGTCGTGGCGAACAAGGAAGATCCCGTTGGTGATCCTGCTGGACGTAAAAAACGCTTTCAACAGTGTCCCATCGCATATCATTATAGACGAACTCAGAAGAAGAGATATCAGCGCCTCGATTTTGGCATTCATATACAACTATCTCAGAGAAAGACGAGTGAACGAAGACACAGAGGAGGGAAAGATGTCGTTTGACATGCACGGGGGGAGGGGTACCACAGGGCTCAGTACTTGGCCCGCTTCTGTGGAACGTGGCGTACGACGGTCTTCTGAGATTGGACCTGCTAGATGAGGCCCAGGTGGCCGCATATGCCAACACGGACACACCAAGAACGAAGTGGAGGGGATCACCAATGAATCCGTAAGAATTCTGACACTGGTTAAGTGGAAGGGGCCTGGAGTTGGCTCGTGAAAAAATGGCAATGGTGGCCCTAGTCGAACGCCGACGGCTGGGCGAAATGAGGATTAGAATAAACGGCCACACGGTCAAGGAAAGCAGAAATGCTAAGTACTTGGGCGTGTGGCTGGACAGATCGGGGAAGTTCTCTCACTACATGAGGGAGGTAGCAACCAAGGCTGAGAAGACTGTGATGGATCAAGGGAAAGTTCTAGCCAGCAAGGGAGGACGACCGGCAAGCAGAAAGCGTGTGCTGCTTTCCGTGGCCTCCGTGGTATGGTCTACGCAGTCCCGGTCTGGTACGAAGCGTTGGAGGTGAAGAGGAATATAGAAAGATTGTCCTCCCTCCAGCGCCGAGCCAACATCAAGACCTCGTCGGCGTACCGGACCGTGTCACGTGTGGCGGTGGAGATAATAGCGGGTGTACCTTCCGTACATCTTCGGGCGCTAGAATTTAAAAGAATAAACGAGGGAATTCACAGGACGAAGGCCAGAAGAATGAAAAACGAAGATTGGCAGAGAGAATGGGAGGCCTCGGATAAGGGACAAGGCGACTTATCCCGCGCCTTCAGCCCTGGCTTGGGAGAGGTTTTAGGGAGGTCAATTATTACCTCACCCAGTTCCTTTCAGGTCATGGAGGGTTCGGGGCTTATCTGCATCGGTTTGGAAGAAGAAGGGATCCACATGTATCTACTGCTAGGAGGAAGATACCCCAGAGCATGTGTTCTTTCACTGCCACAGGTGGGAAGGCGTCAAGAGGCTATACAGCGTGGATTGGACAACTCCGGAAAATCTGGTGGGACATATGCTTCGAGGAAGAGGTCAGTGGGATGAGGTGACATCTCTGCCTCGAGAATTCTGGAAAAAAATCGGAGGGAAGCAGAGGGGAATGTACTAGCGACACAACCCTATTCAAGACATCCAGTCAGCAGAAATCGGTTGCAACCTCCTTGACCGCCGTCGCCGTGTATTAGGTTGGGATCTTCGTAGCATAAGTTATATTGTCTATTATTTGTATTATTATCGATAAATGTTGTTGTAAACTGGTAGCAACAAGGAAAACTAGGATACCAGGAAATCCAAATGAGAAGTGGCTAGAATATTTGTATCTGACGGTTCTGCTACGTGATAAACCTGGATATAATTTTGTTTAAATAAACCTGGCTAAGGAATTTTGTTTTTTTAACATGTAAATATTTGTATGTATAACTTATCCGTCAGAAAACGAGGTGGACGCCAGGGGCGAACCGTGGCGTCGTGTAGGGCCAGGGAGGCAGCCCAATTGCTGAGGATACCTGATTCGATGTTCAACTTAATCGGGTACTTATTTATTTATCGGGAATCATTTAATAGGGTTACGGACATTACATGTTACATTATGATTAGCCGATTAATCTGAAATATTTACTGACAAAAATAACCATGTACCCTAAAAATAGTTATCAAAATCTGAAATACATTTAATCAAAGAGCTTTATATCTATATCTGCGTAGTTTTCGAATAGATCAATCTAACAGTTGATAAACTAAAAGTTCTAAATGTTTTAAATAAAATCTATCTGGCAAGCTAAACTGACCCTGGGATGTACAAAACAATTAATTTGATGGATGAAAACAGGAAAATTATAAACAAAAAAAAAACATTAATTTACAGACTATTTATTTTCAGAATATGAGAACCGATATGTAACTTGTTTTAGTAGTAAATAACTGCTTAAAATCTTTTCATAAAAACGTATGCTTAAAATTTCGAATATAATTTAATTTAAATTAAGCAATTAACGATATTTTTCCATGAAGGTTCGTGGTGAAAAATAAAAATAATTTTAATGATTTTTTTTTTCATAATATCTTTTGGGCCTATCTTCCAGCGACTGATGTTGCTATTTTCCTCTCTGATATTAACTAACGCAATTACTGTCGATTTTTATGAAGACATGTATTTTACAAACTGATTTTGAATTTTGATATTTTCATTTAGTAAATAGCTGTTTTTATATTTTGTAATGTTTAAGAGTATTAAAACGTGTTCCTTTACAGTGTATATGTAAAATATTGCATCACGTTTGTGTAATCTCTTTGTCTGAATCTACTTGTTCAATGTAGAACATCGTGAAGTAGATGCAGTATTTTTATATATTAAAGAGGTAAAACCAAAATAACATCACGTAAAATGTATGGTTAAAACAATACTTAACGATCACACTCAAAAAACAAGACACTGATATAGATGAAATAAACCGGTTCGACTGTGATGCCACACCTTTAAGGTTTCATTGCTAAATAAGTAGTTGAATTTCATTATTAATTTTTTATTAATTCATCAAAATCTGGACAGGTCTCTTGCAGGACATCCATCTCAATCTCTATTTCTAGATTTAAACACGAAAAATTTAACAAAAGAAAACTAATACTTAGAAAATTAGTGTTGTACCATCGTTTTTAAACGACTCATCACCCGCAACCACCCCTAACATAGAGGCGCTGAGTGCAACCGCTCTTAAGATATAGAAAGAGGTTACTCTGAAGTCGTTCCTAATATGGGAAACAGACGCTTCTGTGAAATATTTCCTATTCTGGTTCTCTATCTTTTGAAATCTGGTCCGGATTTGGAGGCCTACTAGCAGCTAAATTTCCGTCGGTATATCTCTCAGGATCAATGGAGCTGCAAGTTCCAGCACCAACATCTAGGTCCTGTACTCCTTAGTCAAAGGTTCGTTAATTTCATCGCACTGTTTTGGACTTTCAATCGATTTACAAGATGTCATTGGCTATGATTAAAATACTACTTCAGTAACTCCCATCAGCTTAACCACTCTTTTTTTTTAATTCACTTTCAATTCGACTTTATTTTAAAAAAAAAAGTGTTTGGCTTTTAGTTTATTTATAGACATCTAAACCGCTTAGGCGTTAGGACAATTTGTTTTTTATCACACAAATTACACGACTTCTGCACGTTATGGAAACTATCTCATCTAAAACAAATTGTAATCAAGCAATCTCTTAATAACTACGCCTTCCCTCCAGTTTGAACTGAAAGAGAAGATTTATCATTCTTACTAAATTCATCTTGATGGCGTTTTATTTGTATACAAGTGTCATGATCTCATCTAAATTTCTCAGAAATTCTATTGGAACTGATACTGAATATGTAAATGGATCGATAATGTTAAAAAAATTAAATGGAACATCTTTTCAGGAAAATAGTAATTATAACTAAACTTCTTTTCATTCTAATTAAGACTAAACGTTATAAGGATACATGGATACAGCCACGCACCGCTCCACTAATCTGTCTTAGCGGGTGCTTCTACAGCTATGCATACACACGCACACCGTTGGTATTCACTATATAAATGTAGTTTTCATATATCGGTAGCTTAGCTACGAATATACGTTAAAATAAAAACAAAATTCGGTGACGTAAATGTGGTAACGTATATTTACGTTTACTAATACTTAAATGAAAGAATGATAATTGACCGATATACTCGCGAGTTACAGATAAATCGGTCATCCTTTAAGTTTAACAGTCTTTAACCCATCAAAACAATTTATTGGTCTGATCAATCATAATGATGATTAATCAACATTAGACTAAATTACAAGTCAGTAAACCACCATTTGGTGGTCGATTCTGTTGACAGTCCAATCTTTCTTTGACCGATCAACAACTAATAAATATTCACCAATTTCTATTGAGAGAATTTATATATATATATATATATATTATTATTTTTTTTTTTTCATTTTACTTACCATTATTTGCAAATAAGAATTTTTAAATAATCTTAATTTTGGCCCGTGTGTGTGTGTGTGTGTGCCAAAATGAACAACATCAACATCAAATTATGTCAACATGCCAGCAGTTATTGACATATTCTAATGCGCGCAAATTCACACAAATACTTATAGCTTACATCTGATCATGTACACACGCGCGCGCAAACACAGGAATTCATGCACATACCCGAACATCGCTTAAGTTTTATTTTTATTTTCTGAAACAAGAAGTTCAAAACTTCATAAATTCAAAAAAGGAAAACACGTACATAAAATTTTCAACTAATTACAATATAATCTTCTTTAATATAGCTTTACATTTTATATTAGATTTTTTACTTTAACAATCTGGAAAATAAAAATTCTTTGTAATGGTATCGGGATTTTTATTAATTTTAAAATGAATGTTGTTCGTAAATATTTTTGTCATTCGTTCAGTAACTTTAATTAAACTTGACTTTAATAAAAATGCACGGTTAGAATAAATATACATTACTCTAAATATCTTTTCCTAAATGAATCACAACCGGCATCAAAACTCTTAATATAAAACCTGGAAAAGTATTGCATAATTTTCTTGAATATTAATACACACACACATATATATATATATATATATATATACATATCTCGGGTAACCCAAACCGAAATCACACGTTGATCCTTTTTAAAACGACAAAAACCGTTTTTTTTTTTCGAAAAAAAATCATGACTTCATATTAAGTAAATCGGGTATGCTCTATGATTACTGATGATATCAACTTCAGATTTCCACCGTAAGTGAGTTATCCACACCGGAAGTTCATCTTTTAATCATTAACATACATATTCTGGCCACAGATTTGAATTCTACATTGCACGATGAAGCCTAAAATTTGAAGTTTTGCAAAAAAAATTCTCGGTACCCCATTTTTGGTACGATGACCGTTCTTTCTATATTGGCCGTGAAAGTAACACCAAATATTAGTAATTAAGTAGAACAAAAAATTTCTACCCAGATGTATTATAAGACATCAGTCTGACATTAAATTACTAATTAATGTAATATTAATACAGCGAGTAATTACAGAAAATTAGTGTTACATGTGAAAGGTCAATATCATTTATTTATTCATACATTTTATTAACTGTAACGTAATGTATTTAATCGGTTAATTTATTCAAAGTAATTAACACCATTTAATTACTAAACCGGTTTTCACGGAAGTTTTTTTATTACCATACGTTATAAAATAATATTTCCTTTCACTATAGAATTTTTATCATTAATTTTTTTTATTTTCGTCTCCTAAAAAGAAGAAGGTTTGATATTTTGTTTTGTTACTTTTAAAATTAACGAATCCGAATCAATCTTGTGGCTTGATAATCTTGCTTTAGTAATTTTGTGTAACTTATCACTCACTAATCAATAAATGCTTAAATATATGCACTTCTTTATTTTAATCTCTCATCGTAATTAGTTCCAGTTCGAATTCGGAGGCAAGTTTTAAATATGGAACAACCCACACGATTTCTGTTAATTTTATCTTAGATTTACGGTCGGGAACCGTAGCGCGTATCGCATTTACATCGCTATCAAAACTTCTCAACAATAACTCCTCTCTAAAAACCTGATAAAAAAATTCGATACCATTGACAACAATATGCATAAAGTAAAAGTACCATTTTTTATCTAAATCGACTTTATTTTTTCCACTAACCCATCCGGGTATTTCGGCTGATGGAAGAAGAGAATTTGTCTTTGAAAGAGCATTTTTCATAACCGTTGTCACGCCCACATTTCTTACTGGCGCTACTTCTTGCGCGTTAATAAGATATCGTTTATCCTGGAATAAAAAGGGCATCAGCAATATTAACTAATTCTGAAGCAATAGAATTTTTCCGTCTGCTCCGACAAGTTTTCCGGAAAAATCATAACTATCACCCAGAACAGTGTATATGTCCGATTGATGTATAGGGGTTTTAATCTCCTTTTCGATTTTATTCGCTAGTGAACAATGATTATAATGTTGATTATATGTTAGGGATTCATCTGAACGTTCTGCTTTATTAACTGTTAAATAATTCATAGAATAGATTCTATATAATAAAAAAACCCTGTAACCCTTTCAGTAACGTGGTGTTTAAATCCTAGAAATTTTAATTTCTCAACGTTTTCCTTTGTCAATTCCACTTTTTTAGTATCAATTTTAAATATAAGCGGTATATATATATACATAAATATAAAATAAAAATTATATTATAATATTTTATTTAGATTCTTAACCATATAACTAAATCGTAAATGTCTCTCACATATACCGGTAGAAGTTCAACATAAAATGGATATTCTTCCATTGTCTCACCGGGGTCTGCACTCAACGGAAACTCATATAAGACACGATCTTCTTCGTTTCAAAATAATATCACATTTTACACATATTACATTTACAGCAGCAATATTTATTATTTGATATAAAAAAGATGTGTTATATTTGGTTTGAGAATTCTCGGACCGTAACCCGACAGACTGCCGATACTACTGTTACCGCGTTGGTTAACTACTAGCCGTGCGAGGATAATTGGTAAATTAATTAAAATAAAAATACTCTGGTAGGAATGAAAAACTGTATAA
>JAAAKQ030240217.1:0-11119 GCA_010016005.3 Zanna intricata | reverse complement strand
ATATGGCGCAGTTTATTATCGACTGTGGCTGTCCAATCGTTTTGCCACTTTGCGCGAAGAGTGAGTTTTATATGATTAATAAAGTCGCATGTAGAAACGTGTGTAGTTAAACATGGTTGACTACATGCGTTCTGAGCTGCGGAATCCGCATTTCCTGGAATCCCGACATGGCTAGGAATCCAGCAGAAACTCATTCGTGTGTTGCGATGGCTCAACTCGGCGACTGCGTTGTATATTTCTATGACGATAGAATGTCTGGAATAAAGGTTTTTTAGGGCTTGGAGAGAACTGTACGAGTCACTACAAATGAGGATATTTCGGTACGCGGGGTTAATGATATTTAGAGATTTATTTATGGCGAATAGTTCAGCAGTAAATACACTTGTGATGCCGGGTAGGAAAAACATATATGTTCTATCTTTGACAACAAATGCGCAACCTACGGTATCGTTTTGCTTTGATCCATCGGTGTATACTACTGTATATTTGTCCAAGACAAATGCATCTGCATTTGTCTTGGACAGAATATGTTGAACATTTTGCTGGAAGACGTGGCGTTGATCCTTTATTGTAAGTCGTAAGGTCAAATATGAAATTTAGAAGGTTAATTCTCCACGGAGAATAAGAGCACGAATATGTTGGAAAAATTGAAGGTGTGCCAACATTTATAAGGTGTAGTAGACGACGGGTACGGACGCCTACAGGAGCAGTACAACGTGGATGATTTTCATATTTGTCTAAATTAGGATTCCCAAAAACCGAGTTAAATGCAGGGTGATTTGGTTGTCATTTGAGACGGACAAAATACGATACTAAAACTTGATCCCGTCTGTCCCAAAGTGATAATTTACCGCATTCAACAAGCAAGCTTACGATAGGGCTTGATTTAAAGGCACCTGTGGCAAGCCGAAGGAAAAAATGATGTACAGCATCCAGAATTTTAAGTACGGTATGACGAGCTGAAAAGTAGGCGACACAACAGTAGTCTAAACGGGAATGGACAAAAGAAAAGTAAAAGCGTGTCAAACTTGAACGATCGGCTCCTCAATTTGTGTTGCTGAGGACTCGAAGAATATCTATAAGTTTAAAACATTTTACCTTCAATTCTTTGACGTGTTTCACCCATGTAAGACGGCTAACAAAAACAAGACCTAGACATCTGATATAAGGAGTGACAGCAATCAGTTCTCCGTTAAGAAAAATTTACGGAATGGAAGGCTCCCGGAGCCGAGAAAAGACTACAAATTTAGTTTTCTCGGGTGAAAAGGTGAAGCCAGTAACCATAGACCAAACTTCAAGGCGAAATATAGTGTTTTGTAGTAATCTCTCTGCTGTGGCTGTTGAATGGGACGTAATATATATCGTAAAATCATCAACAAATAATAAACATGAAACAGGTGGCTGTACACATTTAGTAATATTGTTGATGGCTATGGAAAATAAGGTAGCACTTAAAACACTTCCTTGAGGCACTCCATTCTCCAAGACGATACTAGCCGATAGAGAATCTCCAACCCAAACCCGGAACATTCGATCATTCAAGAACCCCTTAATAAATGCAAGTATATTGCCCTTAATTCCCCAATCTTTGAGGGTATTAAGAATACGGCGCCACCAGGCTGTAGCAAACGCTTTTCTAATATAAAAAAACCAGCTGTGAGGCGTTATCGGAGAAGGAAAGCGGTTTGGACAGCTGATTCCAATGACACTAAATGGTCAATGGAAGACCGTCCTTGCCGGAAACCATACTGTTCTGGAGATAAAAGGCCATGTCTGCAGATACCATGAAAGTCTGCGGTTCATTATTGTTAAGGAAATAGAACGGTAGTTGGTAGAAAGCCATTGGTTAGGCCACTTTAATCCTTACAGGTGGTAGCGGGAGACTAAAGGTCAGAATGAGAGGTGTCGGTTCTTCCATTCCGCTCTGGCGTTTCATTATACGCTTTACCTCTACAACATCTTGAGAACGAAGCTCATCGGCTATTTCAGTGATATTCACATCCAAGAGGTCCCGGCAGAAAATTACGCCTCGGCTCATATTTAGGGTTTTGTGGCATTCAGAACTTATATTTATATCACCCATTTTAGTAAGCCGTAGCAAAGACCAACTCTACTCGTCGTTAAATGTCTCGATCAGGATCGATCCGTCACGTAACTTTTTTATGATTTTTGCGGAACCACTTGAACCCGTTATGACTTTATTTAACAGGAACGGCGAGACCTTTTGAAGGGAGCCACCTTCCTGGCTATTTTTTAGAACCACAAATCTGACGTTCTTGCATTGTACCTTTGATATGTTACTGTTTACTTCGTCATTCTCAGAACTGTTATCCTGATATCCAACAACGCCGAACGAGGCCTTTTCACAAGACTTGTTATTTTTGTGGTTTTTACAGATGGACCACCAACCATCATAAATTTATTTGTGGATTACTAATTTTGTTCCCACGAGTACCGGCGATATAACGGACCACTCCAGCAGAGCGCACGCGTACTGGAGCTAGGACTAATTACATCTGGGTTCGCCCCGGTGCCCAGAGGACATCGTTCGAACTCACTACTTAGAGCCATTCACCCAGTTGTTGTGTAGTTGTGGGATTGTATCTGTTGTAAATTGTGTAGTGTTCTTGGTGTAGAGTATGTGTATAGAGTAAAGTGTTCTGCAGCTCAATGAGTAGTGAGAAGAAAAGTTGCAGAGGCTAGGGCCGTGGGGACGCCAACCCCCGAAGTCTTAAAGAATAAGACTCCCCGTCGGGGTCAAAATACTATTGAACTGCTATCTGTAGAAGAAAATCGCATGTCGGTTATGTTGTATAACAAAGAATTTAATAATCAAAAACAGATAAAAATAAAAAGAAAAAATTTTATTACAGACTTGAAAAAATTAAATATATAAATAGGGACGAAATACATGTATAAATACGTATACAAAGGTAAAAAAATCTATTTTGCCATGTGATCGATGTTAATCATATTTTCACGTTATAAAACAAGCTTATAACATTTATTAAATTTTTATAAATTAAACATAGAAATACACTTTTTTATGGGAAATAATTCTTCCATAAAATATTTAAATTTGTTTTTTTTAGAAAATTTATTTTAATTTTTCAATTATCTTTAATTTTAAATAACAATTCATATACGTGATTTACTACAGAATCTGCTATTTTCAATGCGTAAAGACTGCTTCCCCTTTCTAACGACTGTTGTCCGTACCGGATAAGTATTTATTATCAAAAGGCTTCTGCTACAGGCTATAATACAACGTTATAAACATAATTTCGGGTGTGTGTGTGTGTACGAATGAGAATGCGCGTGCGCGTGTATGTTGTTATCGTGTGCGGTGGAGTTAAATTGATTACGACAAGTGCGGTACAGAGAACAGTACAGGACTATTCCCTGAGGCCAGAAGCAGGGATTGTGCACTGCTGCTGGATGTTAACATTAATGCCAGCAGTAGACGTGGATTTAGAGTACTAATGAACGGAGGAGGCGGAAGGGGTCGGAAGCTTTAGGGTTTCTACCGTCACGGGGCTCACTTCATTAGCGGTACTGCGCGACGGCACACTACCCAGCACACACCGTCATCCTTTGGGCATTATTCGTTTTTTCGTACTGTTTTACAATAGGATTAAAATCCGGGGAAGAGTCGATAGATAACGACACAGCCGCGGTTTAAATCTCTTTTTGCTAAATTCCCCTCTTATGCCGTATAATTTCCGTTATACACGTTTGCCCGACCAACATAGCTGTTCCTCTTGCGGTTCACTCATCCGACCAGCCGGTCGCCGAGCTCTTGAACGCCCACAAAACCTGCACAAGTACACGTTGCGGTATACGGTAATACGATTCTGCTTATTTTACCTTACTACCGCGCCGTTCATTAGCTTTCACTAATCGTTACATCGGTATAAGAAAAATGTAATCTTTGGGCGGTAAAATGAACCGTTAAACTTACAGTCACAAATATATATATATATTTATATAATCTCTCAACACGAACAACCTTTTATCTTAGACACGTTTTGCAACGACACTTTAAGCCTACACAGTACGTACTCCTTCAACATCGCGGTTACTTTACACCTTTTCCGTTATACTTTGACGGAACGGTCATCACTCGATATTCAGGAATTAAAAGAAGTAAATAAACCTGAATTTATTAATATTTATTAAATTAATCAATAATTTCAAATCGACCAAAAGAACGGCTTTAAAACAAGGATTAAGAAAATCACTTTTAAAACATTCAGACTATGGACTGAATTTGTTTCTACTCGTATTTGTTTTAAACAGACGCAGTGAATTATTATTATTTATATACGTACATCAGTCGATCGATTAATTATTTATTACGTTTTCTTTTTTGTATAATTGTAAACAAGAATAAATAACTGGAGTAATAACAGCAATAGAAAAAGGTAAATATGGCTGAACAGGCAGACAGACAGACAGACAGTTAGTGAGTGAGTGTGTGTGTGTGTGCGCGTGTGTGTGTGTGTGTGTGTGTGAGAGAGAGAGAGAGAGAATCGTCTTTCACGGGCGCGCGTGTGAAAGTGCGTTTACAGGTGTAAGAAACATGTTTTTTTAAGCGATGACGATGTAAGTATATTAAACTGAGCACTATGTATTTTATTTTATTAATTTATACGTTTTGTTAGATTAAATGGTAAATAGTGACAGTCGATAAGTTTTTCATAAAAAAAAAAAAAAAAAAATACTTTTTTTTTTAAATTGTAATCATAATCGGGAAAAAATGTCGAAAGGCAGGGTGACATTTTTCACAGTGCGACAAAAAATTCCTTTTAAAGTAATTTAAACGTTTTGACCACCCGCCGGGAAAATATATTTACCCATCGACATATAGTGATAAAAACAAAATATACATATAAAAAAAAATCATTATTTTCCAGAGAGCGTGGATATTTCATTATCTCATCTATAAATTTAAATAACTTCAATAGCAATCCGCTTGGGAAATTTATTTTTTGTATTATCGTTTACAAATTATAACCTTATTTTGAAAAATACGAACCGCGATCAAAGGATGCAAATAGAATGAATAAACGTAACGGTTTCTGTTGCATTTTCACTCTTAAAAATATAATTAAGATCGGCGAGGAATTTTTAAAAGTGTTAAACGATTCTCGATTAGATGAAAAAGTTTACAAGGTCGCCTGACACGAGACACAAATTCCGTTAAATGATCACGCTTAAGATAACAATGGTCTCATATGAAAAATTTAGAAATGAAGTGGTTTTCCTTCGCCTGAATAAGACAGGAGATAATATGTAATATTACTAACATATCAGCGCGACATTTAATTTACAAATTACATTTTCGTTCTGTTTACCGAAGAACCGACTACACTAACGAAAATTATTACTTTCAAAGAATCGACTCCGACTGATATGGATTGTCCACGATCGTAATGCACATATGAAGCGGTGTAAAGAAACTAATCTACCGCTTTACGCAATTGAAAAAGATTGTGATCGTGTTCGTAACACGACTTTTAATTAAACAATTAAAAATTTGTCAGGACTCGACCGCTTAGACTTAGCCAAAACATGTCGATAGTGTTCAACTGAAACTACATTCATATTTTTTACCTTTGAAGATCACCAGATAAATAAAAAGATGTAAAAATTGTATTCTTCATTGAAGTTAAACGATCGCATCGATTAAAATTCTTAATTCAAGATGCAAGAATGTTATTAATTTTGTAGTGTTCGTTTTCATCTGTAGTGGTAATATTTCATTCGTTAGTCGATGACGTTTAATTCTAAGTGGTAATGACTATGAATGTTTAACTAAATCTGTAACCCGAGGAAATCTTTTGTACGCTAAAACAATAAAAAGGATTTCTTTCAGGCTTTAAAAAACAGCTTCTAGTAGTAAACAAAGATCAAACGGCGTGATAAAGTTCAAAAGCAATAAGTTGTATCGCGCCGGCCTCCGTGGGGCGAGTGGTAGCGTCTCGGCCTGTCATCCGGAGGTCCCGGTTTCGAATATCGGTCAGGCATGGCATTTTTCACACACGCTACAATTCATTCATCTCATCCTCTAAATATATACCTTAACGGTGGTTCCGGAGGTTAAACAAAAAAAAAAAATGTTGTATCGAATAAGAAAGTATTAGAACTATTATCCATCTATAATCTAATATTAGAACCCACTGAATCCGGTACGAGTCTCAACCTCAAGTCTGGGGTTTTTTTTACAACTGAAAAAAGTGAAAAATCCCGGTCGGATCTACAGGTACAATTTTTTATTTATAGGTACCTCAAGTGACGTAATAAATCAAGAAAGTACCCGCATGTTTAACACAAATCCGATGAGGATATAACAAAAATCCATAGAAAACTACCGAAGAGAGGAACGTAAGGAAATATTCCCTTATCTTAACTTAAGGATGCGAAAGAGAAATTTTCATAATATTTTATTTCCGCTAGGATTATTGTAATCTATTTGAATGTTATTTTCTGCCCATCCTAGTATCGTCTTTCTATCGTCTGTAGTCGACGCGTTTCGGAGTACCTCCGTTCTCAAAACTATTTAAGCTCCACGTCTTCCTGAGTTGGGATCGTCAAATAAATAAGCTCCTCCCGCTCCCCATCCCGACTGTGGAAAGAGGGTTGGATGATGATGATAAAAAGATGATCAAACGCTGGGGGAATGTGAAACTAAACAAAACGACCCCCTCAGGTACCGGGGACCCCGTCAATTATCAGTCGGGAAATAGGGGTTAATTTTACTCAGGAGGGATCGGCATATTGTAGCTTGACGAATTTCTATCATCTAGTTCAATTATATGCGGCATCAAAGTGATTTTCCTACAAGTACTAGACAGCCACGAGAAGCGAGACTATCTGTCTTCCTAGGGGATAAGGTTGCCTTTTTTTACACAAATATACGCACAGTCGTTGTTAATCACACGATTTCTCCACGCTAAAAGGTGTTCGGTTACTCAAAGGCAATATTTTACAGGATTTAAAAACATATTCTCGATGATCCAAAGATCACTCTATAAGATATTCTTTTTACAACAGACATAGATTGCGCCTAAAAATAAGAAACATAATACTGTATTATCATTCTCAATCTTTCTGACAAAAGCCATAACAAAACGGCCGATAAGATTCATGTTAAATACGATATGGATTGAAGTACACGGATATTAAACTCCTACACGGAAAGCAACCGACCGATATGTAAAGTAATAGCAAATTAAATTTGCAGCCTAATCCTGACATTTCCCTTAAATCGATAATCGTCTCGTCTATCTTTGAAATGTGTAATCAGATATTTATTAAGTAATTATAAAAATATACCGTTTAACTTTTTGAGTTTGCTGATTGCCTCTAAAAAAAATTCAGAGAGCTTATTACAAAGGATTTTTAGGCTAATCCTGAAAAAGGTATTTTGTTTTTTAAGGTAAAATAAAGCTTAAGAAGAAGCCTTACTTTTTCTGATTATAATTAGTGAAATTCATAATCAGAGGTTTTTAAATTTTTCTTCATAGTATTTAAAAATTATCTGTCAAATCACAAAATTTTATATTTTCCATATTTTACACTGTTTTAAGAAGACGGGATATTCTCGCAACGATAATTCGTAGATATTCGGGACATAATGTGTCGACTTCGTCAAAAAACAGAGTTAGAAATTAAGTTCCGATAAAGAAATAGATTTAATAAAATCCACCTCAGTTCAACGGTTTATGCTAGAAACACCATTGAAGATGTACAGTAATGAATCGATGAAAAGTGTAATAAATGCAGCATACAATCTTACTTCAAAACAACAATAAAAAGGACTGGAGAAAGCGCGATATACATGGGGTACTGCCATCCGTAACAAGAAGGTAAAGAATAATTAAAAATTAAAATTTTAATATAAAAAAAAGGGTAAAGTCTAGAAAATCGGCCCGTCCTCAAAAATGATAAAAATACACTAAACACGTCGAAAGAACATTTTATAAAATCATTTAAAAAGAAAAAAAATGCGATTTAGAATACGTAAGAAAAATTAAAAGAACGATCAAAAGAATAAACAACGCTTGTCTCATTATAATATAGAAAACTAGAAACATCGTCTCTAGTCCAACATCGCCTGTTCCAAAAATAATTTATTAAAAAGACAGTTTTGAAAAACGTGCGCGATGAACAGGAACCGGATAGTTGGAAAACTTGCTTATTTTGCGAAGCTTAAACTTCAACGCCGAACAGTGATAAAGGACCGATATCCAGCAGCCTGTTTTCAATCGATAGTTTGCAACCGCAAAAGCATAAAAACGTTATTCCTAAATGCAAAATTTCGTAACGGACAGAGTATTAATTGGTTTATACAGTTTTTATTTATTATACAAGCGACCCGTACGAAAATTTCTCACGGGTCCAAATGTACAGATTGAAAAAATAATATTTGCCAATGAAAATGTGAATACTGTTGTAATAATGCGATACCGAGGAACTAACATTTTCTTCTGCGGTCTAAAAAAAAAACACTTCTGACGTCCTGATCTCAAACTACGACTCGACGGTGGCGATCGGAAGCGTCGACGGGCCAGCGAAACAAACATAAATTTTAACTAACTTTTACGCAAAACTTTGCTTTCTTTTTCGTCTTAAATCTCTTTGATGCACACACACGGGGGGGGGGGGGGCGGTAATTCCATAACCCCCGATGCCGCATTTACATAGGTTTGCATCGATAACTTATAAACGATACACAACCGTCGCCTTTCCTTACAGTATAGAGAAATACTTTTTCCGTAGCATCTCAAGTTAACTGTTTTACAACCGAAACAACTATCTCAGTTTAAATTTTAAGTAAAATTTGTTAAGTGCGTTCTGCGTAATAACTTAAAATTTTATTTACGTTAAACACCGAATCGGTTAAAAGCCGAAAGATAACGTTCATAAAGTCGGAAAAATTCGGTTACGAATTTTGCAACTCATAAAGATCCGAAGTAATCAATTCAGATCCGAGTGTTATAAAACGGCTTTTGGCGAGTCGTAAAAAACCTCTCAATAAAGCGTAAAACTTTTACCGGACTAAAATGTAATTACGTTTACTTCATGAAAACCTCAGAATCAATCACTGCGATATTTAATCTCAAACACGACCGCAAAATAGTATATTTAATCGGGTAGTAGATTAAATTTGTGGTCTAAACCGCTGAAATTTTACCGTTTCATTAACACTAGCATAAAAATGATGAAGGTTTGAATTTTAATAATTATTTACGGATTAAACGATTACGGTATTACGAGTAATCAGTTCGATGTTTGCATAATAATAACTTTAAGGTCATTAATCGGAAACAGCAACTTACTATTTAATGGTGTACAGTATTTACGGATCGGGACGGTTGTACACATTTTAGATAAATGCGACGACGGTCATTGAAGGAGATGCTGTTCGCTGCGGGATGCTGTCCGTATCAGGCATACCGAATCGCAGCACCTCTCCTTACTGCGGTTAACTGTTTCCGATATGTAATCCATAATAGTACCGTTGTGATAGCTACCCTTCCCTGCATTTTACCTCTCCGTTTACCCGATTCTGTATTATGTTATCTCTAATATTATTATTATTACTATCGTCCGCATCATCATCATCACCACGAGCATTATTATATTCGTCTGACGTTTGACGACCACCTATTGTTAGCCTCATTACATTATTTAGTCATGGTATAATATGCAGTACTACAATTAAACCTTTAATTACTGCGATGTGTTTTCTATATGCGGTCGGACGTATATATCGTTTTATTCTTGCTTAAATCTTACATCGTAATATTTTGCTTAAATTCTTTCCAAATATAATAAAAACACGCTGATAAAGAATAAAAGCGAAAAAGATTAAATTTTAATAAATATTAAGATATAAGAACGTAATAATACGGTGTATCGCGCGTTAAAAAAAGGAGAGAAGCAAATTAATATTACCTCGAAAAAAAGAATAAAATGGAGACAAAAATCAAGGATCTTCATCTTTAATAGGCGCGAAACTTTTTAGAGGCCGATATAAAAATATATAAATCGAAAAATTTCATTATTTAATCGCAGGATAATAAAACCACAAATAATGGACGAATCAGAGAAGAGAGTATATTAAAAAAAGGCGTCTACTTTCGCAAGAGTAAAATAAATTTAAAAAAAAGAAAAAATTCCTAAAAGATTTCTTTTAAAGAATCGCTGAACTTGTAGAAAATTGAGGGAAACCAGAACAATTTGGATCGCGGGGAAACAAAACTAATTTTGATATTAATTACACCGATCGAATCTGAAAAAAAAGCGCTCTATCAACATCGGTGAATTGCATACGAAGGCTTCCGTGATTAGTTTATTTTGTAGATAAAGAAAAAATAATAAAATTAAGTAGAAGAAAAAGAATGTCGAAGACGTAACTGTATATGATGATTTGAGATCGGCATGAGAAAAATAAATAGGAAAATGCATTAGTAGTATAAAAGAATTATGTTCCGAATAAAAACGGCCTTTGACATTGGTCATCCTTACTTTCAGAGAAAGCTGGAAGACCGAAGGAGATCATGTTTCTTAAACCACTCTTTTAATATGTATTTTTTCAGTAAATTCACTCTTTTACTATGTAAATTTGACAATAAACGTATATTCATTAAGGAAAATATACACTTAGATTTTGCGTCAAAAATCGTAATTTGTTATTTAACAGATGGGGATTCCCCCGATCTTTTTCAAAGGTCTGATTCTTGGAATTTATTTTACAGCTTGTCGATGACATCAATAATAAAAGACTAATATAAAAATGACGAATTATATTTAATATTATACAAATGTGACCTTTGATCCGATGTAATAATATAACCGTCCAGGTATGCTGTACTTTCTATATGCCTATAATATACATACGGTTAAGATAACCGTAATAAGTTACGTATATTACTCGTAAAATCGTTAATTTATTATATTGGAGGATTTTCCTAAATAGTTCGAAGCGCCACGTCACTACTCGGTGCGGAAGCTACCCATAGTTTTCCGATAGATTATTTGGTTTGCTGGCATTTCTCCCGCCACCACCCCATTCGGTCGCCCTAGAGCATAAGACCGAATGTCTGTGCCA
>JAAAKQ030240206.1:0-11119 GCA_010016005.3 Zanna intricata | reverse complement strand
CTAACAAAAGTTGCTTCACTCAAAATGCTATATCTCACAAACTAATAGTACGACAGCTGTCAAATTTATACACGTGTGTCTTTTGAAGGTTAGGGCTAACTAAAAACATATGGATTTAATAGTAGTAGCGCCATCTATGTGTCAGCCTACAAACTTTTCAGCCCACCTGGTAGTTACCTAATAATCCAATCACAATTTATTTTGTAACTAATTCAGGGGTATCTTGAAAAATTATGAAAAAAATGTTTTTATGATAATGAAAAACAAGAAATATTGTTGTTGTTTTAAGACAATTTTTTAAGTTCAAGAAAGTGCTACAAACTCTAATTTACAAGGCCTAGAAAACAGACAATAATGTTACTAGTGCTTCAGATAGTAATAATATTGAATGATAGAGAAGAAACAAAAATATGAAGTTACTGCAGCCAAGTAACTGACATGATAACAGTTTTGTCACACTCTAAAATTCAATATGAATATTTTTACATATTATTTAATAAATTTTGTCAATTACAAAGAAAACTTTTTATCAGATATAATCTCCTTGAAGAATAGTAAATTTGATCTTTCAGGCTTTTTCTTTCTTGAAAAAATGAAACAAATTCTTTATGCTGAAGGAAAATCATGAGATCAGCTTTACAGCTAATTTCATAAACAGACTTGGAAGTATATTCCTGAGATATTACACGAGTGGATATTTTTATATCCTAAGGATATTTTATAATTCATAGGACTTGTCAGGGAATACCTCAAGAAGATCAGCTAGAGCATCCACAGAATAATCTAAAAATATCCTTGTGTTGTGTGGAGAAATAAAATATATCAAATAATAGAATAAGTTACGCAGATTATCAGCTAAATGATAATGAAAATCATTTTAAAAAATTACAGTTCAATGTAAAGAACAAAAAACAAAATTTAAAAAAAAAACTTACTTGACAATTGGCAGGTGAATCATTTTTTTGTACATGTTTGAGATCATGAAATATATTTTTATCCATTACATTAGGGAGATACACTTTTAAAATAGCACCACTCTCATAATTACAACGTAGTTCAGTTACTAGATCTTTATCAATAGTAGGAATAAAAATTAAACAAAAGAAACTAATCATTGCAAGTGACAAAGAACACATTACTACAAACTTATGACTTTGGAATTTATCTGCAACAGCACCCAGAAATAATTTTGAAAGCATACCCATTATTGGGAGTATTGTATAAATAAATCCAACGACACCAGAAGAAAACCCAAATTCTTTTGCGTATGTCGACATAAAAAGAATTATAGGTGCAATCCCTGTAAGATGAAACAAAAAAATCATTAAATCTAGAAAAATTAAAATTTAATTTAAACTATTATGTAGTGAAATTAAATATAATAAATAAAAAACTAACAGATGAGAAACATAATATTCCATAACGCAGAATTTTAGAATGACAGTCCTTGCAAAACAAATGTACTAGCATAAAGAAGGAAACATTTTAAACAGGATGAGTGAAAAATTACACACAACCCTGAACTCATTAATCCATTGAACCTCACATTTTTCACAAGGCTACATTACAATCAGAAAAAATTTGAGATCTGTGTGTGATTTCTCAAAACATTATAGTGGTTCCAATTTTTTCACAAAAATAGTAATATTTGAACATTACCAAATTATAGCCAAATTATAACTGGCTTATTAGCACTGCTAAAAGATGAACATGACTGCTGGTTGCAGCAAGAAGGTGGTGAACAGCCAACTCCATGAGGGAGAAAACATAATGTTGCTACTATGCGAGTTTTTTGGGGAGAAAGTTCCAACAGACATTTTCTGTGGTCATATGACCATCTAGGTTGCCAGATTTATCTCCCATGGACTCTTTTTCTTTGTGGTTATTTTAAATAGAAAGGTGATAAAAAATAATCCTTGCATAACTGATAGATGCAAACAGAACATAGAAGCTGAAATATTCTTTATCAACACTAGACCATTAAAAAAGTGACTGTTAACATGAAGAAACATGTTGATCTCTAATCAGCATATGGAGGACATTTCAAATATCTACTATAACAAAATTATGTGTGTAATTTTAAATAAGTTTATATTAATTTCTTTCTTAAAATTGAATATAACTTTTTCATTCATTGCTTTCCAAATATGTTTTTTTCAAATGGGTTGTGTAACTTTTCACTCACCCTGAACAGTTAGCAAAATTATTATAACTGCTACTTTGAAAAAAGAAGAAATTTCAGGATTTTATATAATTAATTATGTACTTTTCATTAAGTGTTAATCACATAAATAATTTCTGCTAATTGTTTTAGTCTATTACCAAAATAATAAATTCTAATTTGTTATTTTGACTATTTCAGGTTTCCACAAAAGTTGAAATGAACTAACAAATAGGTTAATTAGATAATTATAAACTTCATCTACATTTCTGATATAATTTATTCATTACTAATTAATAAAAACTACCTGTGGATGTATCAAAAGAGCAATCTTTACACAAATTTACCAGTTAATCGACAAACCTTTTTGAATGCAAAGATTCAATTCATTAGTCATAAAATATTGTATCAAGTAATCCATTACCTCCATTATATGTAAAATCAAATAGTTGTCATGATCAACCTAATGAGATAGTGATTATAGTTATGCTTAAGGCAGTACACCAATATTCAACACCTCAGTGGTTTAACATTTTCCTGTAAATTAAACCTAGTTCCTGCAGAATCCACAGCGTTCTGCATGAAATGCTGCATTATTAAGCTCACTTCATCAAACTTTCTACAAAATATTGACTAAATTTAAACTTTTGTCTGTACAAGTTATTGAAAAATATGATTTTAAGGGAGTTAGTTTGTGTGTTTCTACAAAATATAGCAAAAACTAACATTTCCTGAAATTTTTTTATGAATATCTGATGAAGTACACTTTTGTCAAAATGGTTAATAAACAGAAGTTTCATTACAAAGCTGCACTGAAACCTTGTCACTTTCAAGCAGTGACTGCACGAGAGCAAAAATTAAAAGTATGATATGCAATGCAATTAAATAGAATTATAACATACATTATTTTTGGAAATGATTATGTTTATGTAGTTATGTGTGATTTCCAAATGATATAGCAACATGATTCAAATGTTTCTCAGCAATGAACTGAAGAATTTTTCAGTGAAATCAACATTTTTTAGCAGGAAGGAGTTACAGGATGTAGTGAGAATATATTTTCTGATTTATAAAATCTTTTTGTATCCAGAATAGTAACATGATTCGTATGTTCCAGAATAGTAACACGATTTGACCTGTAAAATCATTAGATCTTTCAGATAGTCATTTCATTTTAATAGAGATTTTAAAAAATTAATTTTTTCTCATTATCCTCATAATATTAATAAATAAAGAATGCTAGGATTCGTAAAGAAATTGCAGCAACTTGATATGTTGGAACAAATTAAAATTAAAGGGTTTGGGTTCATTAACACAAGAATGCATACTACTACAAATCCCTATATACAGGATATACAGGTCTTTAAGAAATGACTGTAATGTTAAATCCAAAATGAAATATGATTAAAATGTAACTTTGTTTTTAGGTCATGAATTATACAAAAATGTTAAATAATTTTATTCAAACAATAAAATATTGGTAGATATTCATACTCAACTGAAATAACTAGATAACAAAAACAAAAAATATAGTTAAATGGGAAACTTATTATCAACAACTTATACAACTACCCAAAAATAACAATGGCTACTTCAATGATCTTCATAACAAGGTGGAAGTAAATGCCTTTTATTTGAAAGGTTCTATATTCAAATCCTAGTAAATTATTCATTTATCTTAGGATATATAAATTTCATCTTTCATGCAAAACCATAACTGAACCAGCTATATTTATTAAAGAAAATAGATAATTTTACATGGATATAAACACTGTAACATTATTATTTCACATACCAGCATAAAAAAAGAAATAATGAGCCTTCATAGGAAGGAGTTTTCTCGTGATAGATAGAGGCATTCTGTCTTTCCTTAATAAATAGTTAAAATTATCATTAATGTAAAATTCAGTAAAAACCTGAAATAAAGAAAAACAAATATATGAATCATTAAAGTGTACAAGTATAATACAGTTTCAGCAATTTCAGAAAATTCTTATTCACGAAGAAGTAATATGAAGCTCGACTGATAAATTTTGCACACTAGCGTCCAACTTGATAGTAAAGTACTATCAAGTTAGGCAAGGCAGCACAAGGTAGCTAGAGTACACCTCAATAAAGCTGTGATAATACGCTGAAATTCATTTACCATTTTGTTTTCAGTAGCAGTTAAAATTGAATCGACTACGGTCAATATGTCAACATGGTTAAAACAGTGCACAGTGATAGAATTTTTAACAGTAGAAAATGTGAATCCTATGAATATTTTTCATTGTTTAAAAGTGGTTGTCGGTAGTGAAACTGTGTACTATGAATAGGTGGACGTTGAAATTTTGCAAATGTGAAGCTAAAGCGACAATTGTGGATGCACCTTGCAGTGGATGACCAGTTCTGTGTCTGATGATTAGAAACATCAAAAAGAAGTGAATGATTTGCTTCAAAGTGACTGGTGAACCACCCAGCAACATAATGCTTTTCAGTTACGCAAATCTAAAGAATGAGTAGGCCATATTATTAAGCCAATTGGGTTATCGTAAAATCTGTGCACAATGGGTACCTCACAAAAACTCTCTGATGGCTCTTCGCAAGCTGAAATTTGAGCTTATCCGCACTTACCATACTTGCCGGTTTTGCCTCTGTGAAACTTCCACTTTTTTCCTAATCTCAAGAGGGATCTCAAAGATAATCATTACACCACAGACGATGAGGTGAAGGAAGCTGTGACCTACTTGGATCCAAGAAAGATTGCCAGAAAATTTTTCAGTGACAGAATGCAAAAACTTGTCACACATTGGTAAAAGTGTATCATTGCAAACAGGTAATATACTGAAAAATAAATACTGTATTTTGTAGCCAAGGTTTTACTTTTATTCATTTTTTATTTTATTCCTATATCTCTTTCCATTCCCATACTACACATATATGTGTAAATTTTATCAGTGGAGTCTTGTAATAAGAAAATCATTAATAGATCCAATATACAAGACATGACAATTAAGTGGGATGACTAAAAAATTAAATCCAGTGAAAATGAGTGCTTCTGAATGCACTGTTATCATGTAATAAATTTAGTCAGAATATGAAATAAGCATGTTTGTATTGTGTATAAATAGATGATAAAAATAGCAATGAATAATTGTTACCTACATACCAGTTGACACAAAAAACATACACAAGTATAAGATAAAAAATATAATTAACTTATGGAAATCACCTCACAGAAATTAAAACATAAAATTAGAATGTTACTCAAAGTATGACAAGGTTTTGGACCCAATAAAGCCCCGCTCGTACATTACATTGCAAGATAATGTGATAAAAATGAGGGAATTTGCTATAAATTATGTAAACATTTTTAAAAACACGTTGATATGTATATTTACAGTAGAGAGTGAGTATTTTAAAGAATATATCATGAACTTTTACTGAATCTCTAATAATATTGACTCTGTTACACAAATGATTCAATAAAAGTTAACACAATTTTAAAAGATACTGACTCATTTTCCGGTAATTAAGTTTTTAGAAATTCATTTTTTTTATAAGGTCATAGTTACACATGTTCATTTCTGTAAAGGCAAAGGCTGCACTTAGTTCAAAAAATGTGGGAACTGAATAAAAAACATCTTAACTTTTAGTTACAAAAAAAAAAGTTTGTAAGGTAATTTTCAAACCAATTTTTAAAAAAATATATTTTTATGTAATAAAATTGGACTGTCACAAATCCTCTTTAATTACTTCCTACAAAAAAACATTATAAGAGAATGGAAAAAAGAACTTAATAATTAAACATGCTTGAAAATATAGAAATGGCCACAAAATTTAATTAATAAAAACAAATCTATTAGCCTTCACACACAATATTCCAATTTTTTCAAAAGATATAGATGAAGTAAAGCTCATTATTCAAAAACTAAACGAATGAGCAACTAAAATTGTTCTTCAAATTTCATATGAAAAAACAGAATGGGTTTTCCACCGACAGAGAGAATAAAATTCAACCATTAAAATTTTTGAAAAGAAATAGATAAATACAGTCAAAATATTTAAATATCTGGGAAAAATCATTAAACCAAATGTAACTGAAATAAATGGCATGAAATCAGAATACAAAAACTTGAAATCACTTATCTCACAAGGAATATTTAACAAAACATTCCTATCATATAACTTAAAATTAAGGCATTATGAAACCGTGGTCCTGCCAGAGGCACTACATGTAGTAGAACTTTTACAGTGCTTTTCAGAACAAGAAACAACAAAATTAGAGAAAAGATTCTAAGACAAATAAACAGGCTAAAATTATTTAAAGGGGGAATTTACATATAAAAAAGTGAAAAAGAATTTACAAAAATAACAAAAAATTTGGGGATTTAATCTTGAAAAGAATATTAAGATTTTATGAGTATTTACACTGAATGAACAACAGAAATATCTGATTTCTATGAAAACAGTACCACAAATACATGATTTAAAGAAACAGAAAAAAACATTAACATCTCTAAAAATGTTATTTACTGATAAAAGATTCCAAACTGATACAAAAAGGTGAGGAGCATATCTGAACAGATGGATGGAAGAAAGGAAACAACAAAGAATGAAAACCTTTGAGAAAAAAGAAGTCCATACTATGTAAATCTGGTAACTTTGGTGGTAAAAAATAAATAAATAAATCTATCTGGATAGAAAGCTAATAAGTTAATAAATTATTCTCAAAAGACAAAACTATTATACAGAGAATAAATATATTACTAGGAACAGAAAAGGCAATACAAATGCACCATAAGCAAACATTCATCTAGATTAAAGATATAGTTAATTCAACATAATATGTAATAGTAAAAAGAAAAAAAATTATACCAAAATCAGTAAAATAAAATAAAAATAATAATTTTATAACTCCATCATTACATTACGTTGTACAAATTTTCACCTGTGTTAATTTTTTTCAGTAAACTGAATACCTTTTCTAGAACTTAACCATTCAATTTATATCATATTACTGATTAAAATACCTGTCAATGCAAGTCAGATGTGCAAGAGATAAAAATCAATGAATATGGACAAAATAAGATTTTTAATACAGTTTTGCTGATTTTTAAGAAATTCAGAAGAAAAATTCAAAGAAAAATCCAAATCTATACTAAAAAAGAAATAGTGTGTAAATGATATATTTTAACAAGTCGATTACATATAAAATCCGAACAATCTCAAACTTAAACATTTAAACAGTCTGAAGTAATCAAACAGACTATTTCAGTTATTATATTATAATAATAATGTTACTATATTACTTGAAATTTCTGTTGTTTTATAAGTATGACGGTTTTAATTCACAACATAATTTTTAAATTAAATAAGATAATCTATTCACAAAAATCTGTTAATTCACTCAGTATAAGGAAATAAACAAAGTATTCTGGATTCGTGGTAAATAACACATTTAAAATAACTAAGTTTAAAGAAAGCTGTAAACGAATAACTTATACAATTACAGAAATCTTACCTAAGTTTGATGTAGTAATCTCATTTAAAAAGATAAAGTAATATAAAAAACCCAATTATTAATTACATTAGGAAAACCTACGCAACCTGTTGAAACACACATCGTAATGAAACATTAACAATCACGCCTCCCACAAATCAAAACAAGTATTCTTGAAATGGCGTCAAGTACAATGCAAAAAAAACCTTTATCACATTCTTATCACCAAAACTGGTTTCGTATTCTAGCAGCAGTTAATGAGAATTACAAGTGTACTTAAATGTGTGCTATTGTAATAATTAAATCTGATCCCCTCTTACTCTCGTAAACTGCATTGAATTACATTGATAAATGTCAACATACTTTATGAATCGTCACTACATAATGTAAGCGACTAGGATAAAGTAAGGTTGGATCGTTGAGCAAAAGCTTTGCAGTTGGGTAGGTCAGTGACATGCGTGTACTAACTTGGCTAAAAATATCATAACGTTTGAACAACGTATCAGACATCGTTCAAGTCCAACCAAATAAAAACAAGTACAATTGTTTTTTTTTATCAAAAATTATTATTATCAAAATTATTATTTATTAATTATTTTTATCAAAAATTATGCTGAGGCTTTTTTTTAAAAAAAAAAAAAAAAACAATATTTTATTATTAAACAGAGAACAACTTAAAATCCAGTTTTTTATGAAAATTTAATTACGTAAACAAATTAATCTAATCAAATACGCTTTTCAAAATTATAAACCAGTGACAACTTTACTGGTCTCTACAGCCGAAATAGAAGTGATAGTAAAATTATTGTTTGATACTAAATAGACTTCCCTAGTTGAATTTTATGTTTTTCTTTCATTTATTGTCTGACTAATATTTTAATTGAGTTTACTTATTTATTTAATATAACAGATTTTTATAGATTAAATATATACAGGTTTAGAAAATTCAAAATATACATTTCATTACTATCAATTAGCAACTATACATCGGAAACTTGTAAGTTAAATACTGATTTGAACAATTTAGAAATTAAAAATATCCTACTTTATCCCACTATTAAAATAAAACTATTAAAACTTTACATTATTCTTTTTTTTTATTCAGAGTAGATATAATTAATGGGACTAGATTTCATTGATGATAAAATTTTGATCTTTCCTTCACATGATTGTGTTTTATTAGCTTCACCACTTTCGGAATGGAATATTCAAGACTGAAAAAAATTGAAAAAAAAATTCTGTTAACAATAACAGAATTTTCTTGTTTTTTCGACGACTTGCTACTTACAGCATTTTTGTTTGTATCATATATATTTCACAGTATACATTCACTATTTACATAACTCTTATTATTAGCATCATTAAAGTTTAAAAAAAACAAGGGCAAATTACAGAGTAAGCTTTGCAAAGGTTACAGTACTCTTGAGTTCAAGTACCTGATACCATTATTATTTAACACTACCTGAATGCATAGAATAATTTATCTAACAACAGTTACCGCAGATAAAGAGACGCCAACTTTTTTTTTTTTTTCGTAGGAGGAAAAAGCTCTACCAGCCAACATCTGCCCAAACAGATTGACAGCGTGAGGCTCTCACCCACTAAAATACCTCCCCCTTCCCCTCCCAGGGGCAGGCCGGAATCGCCTCTCGGCATAACATCAGCCAAAAACTTGCAGCATCGTAACCAAACCATACTCTAACTTGCCTTGCTCAGATTTTTTTGAGCTTAAATTAAGTGTAATTAAGGAATCAACCAATCTTATAAAATTTTCATATGCATAACTCCAGATACCACTACTACAGTATAGCTAAATTTCAGTGAACTGATCACCCCAAGTAAGAGTTTTGAAGATTTTCAAACTGCAAAATTTTAACATAGGCCTATCAATATATATATATATATATATAAGGAAACCCAATTTAAGTGAATGGTTTTCTCATACTCCTCATATCAAAAAACACAAGGAAAATTCATTTTCACTCTAATCCCATCATGCGACCAAAAGTAATAAAACTACATTTTTCTTTGAACAGTCTGTAAAGGAAATGAGTATGATTAAAATTATTAATAAAATAAATAAAAACGTACACGGCTCTTAGGCAAGCACTAGTTCAGCAGCAAAAACAACAACAGCACATCTTGGGCAACACTTTTAGCTTTTATAATAGCCGTATCCAAAACTGTTGTATGCAATGGTGCCAATTCACTTAAAAATAAATAAGAATACAGGATATTAAAAAATATTGTTATCTTATTTTATTACATATAATCATTAAAAAATATTTGTTTTATATCTTTCTTTTTCTGTTTAGCCTCTGGAACTACCAGTAAGGTATTATTTAAGATGTAAATGAAGTGTAGTTTTGTACAGTCTCAGGCCGACCATTCCTGAGATGTGTGTTTAATTGAAATCCAACCACCAAAGAACACTGGTGTTATGATATAATTTAAATATTACAGCAATAAGGTAATAAAAACTAATGTAACTATTTCTGTAAATATTTTGTTTTTACTAACATATTAGTAATTAAAGTATTTAATTGGTAATAAACTAATTGATAAAATAAAGTAACTTTACATATTTAATTTATCTTAGATGGATTGTGCTCAAAACTTTAACAGATAATGTCTTAGAAGAAAAAAATTATAATTAAATTTTATTCATATCAAATCATCATTTCTAAAATATATATTTGATAGAAATTTAGTGACATGTAAATTATACATGTATATAAACATAAACATGCTTGTAAACACACACAAAACATACGTTTACTAGAATACTGAATAAATGTGCTAAAATTCTGTAATCATATAAAAATAATTAACTGTAAATTTTTATTATGAAAAGTAGAGACAATTAAAAAACGAGAGAATTATAAAAGAATGAAAAAAAAAAAAAAAAATTAAATTTACTTTTTTTTTTAACATACCATTCAACAATATATATACAAGTGAACCAACAGGCAACAATTTTTTCCCCCTCATTTCAGACTCTTGAAATGATCATCAATTTGTAAAACAGTAAAACACAAGCTCAAACATGTTTTCTTTAAGATTCAAATGTAGTTGGTGATGAGGATATCTTACATTGATCATCACTAGTAGTATTTTTTTAAGCTCATTATCTGAACATAATTTGGTGAAGAAATGTAGGCTGTAGAAGACAGCCTCTAATTAATACAATGTAGGAATAAATAAATATGAAATCTATAAAAAATATTTTTTCAGGCATACAACTGATAATTATTCCTTTAGAATTTATTTTCAGAAAAATAATCTATATACAGTTTATATTATAGAGTAATAATCTATATAGATGAACAGATTTTTAAAAGAAATTTATACATTAATACTCCCTCTACGAATCATGAGACCTTGCTGATGGTGGGGGGGCTTGCGTACTCAATGATACAGAGTAGCTGGACCGAAGGTGCAACCATGTCGGAGAGGTACCTGTTGAGAGTCAGACT
>JAAAKQ030240205.1:0-28318 GCA_010016005.3 Zanna intricata | reverse complement strand
AATCGAATATCAAGAAGGAACCGACCATGTCGGTGTCTACCTTCAACGTTCTCAACGCATAGAACGTAACATAAAAATGTAATATATTACCTGTATATATTATGTATCAAATGTTATATATCATATAATATTTGATACATACAAGAACATAACATATTATATAATATTAGATACATATAAGAACGTAACATCTACTAAGGGATGTTTCTCATATTTTTATATTGCATCAATAATTGATTGTATTATCTCTTTCAACATCCATTTATCTTATTCATAATTTTATATAGAAGTTTTTATACTTCTCTTTTGATGATTTAGTAGCTTCTCTCTTTTTAACTGGCTGACCAAATTAATTTACTGCAGTGAAACTAATTTTATCAGGTCAGCATTTTCTTAACACTAGTACCAATCGATAAGTTGTTTTAGCTAGCTACCACTGTTTTCTTTAGCTGACTTAACACTTCATCTTATTTCTATTTGATTAAATAGAAAGAAGATATTGAAGATAAATAAAAAAATATATAAAGCTTACTTTTTTCTTAGAATGTTACTGCTTATAAAATATAATAATTTTATAGATAAAAAAATTAATGCATACTCTTCTATTCAGCAAATATGCATACTATTACATAAATTATGAAAAGAGAATATTCAGTGATGTAAAATTATTGATTTCATTTCTCTAATTGTTTCTATAGACAAGAAGAAAATTATATACATACATACATTACATGCATTTATCCTTTTAAATATCCCTTTTTTTTTTTAAATAAACTAATAACAAAATTAACGAAATTAACAAAATTTTTACATTAACACCTAATTAAAATCAAAAAGAATTTGGCACAGTGGGGGAATGGTAGCGTTTCGGCCTTTCATCCGGAGTCCCGGCTTTGAATTTCGGTCAGGCGTGTCATCTTTCATACGCTAAAAATTCCATTTCTATATTCAAGGTACAGGCTTTCTTTAAAGATTTTCTGTAATTTAATCAACATAATAAATGTGAGAAAATTAAAAAAAAAACATTTTCCAGACTTTCTGATAATTTTATTGTGAAAGTGAAGTTGGTTGGAATTTAAGTTATTCTTCATTATAATCGATTCTCTCTTTTCATTATAATCAATAACTTGATAATGGTTATTTGATATCTAAAATACTAAACCTGTAAAAAAAATTTTATCAAAAAATAACGTTTATCATTTATATTACAAGGTTTATTATTTATTAATAAACTGATTTATTATTGGCATTATTTACTACGAGAATTATTCACTTTTCTTCGTAAAATTTGTATATTGATATCTGTTCATAATGTGTGTTCATAAATTTTAAATAAAATGTACATTAATATTTTTTTAAAAACCTTTAATTTTTTCTCAGTAAACGGCTAATTATATGAACAAATAAAATTTGGATAGTTTGGAGAATGAAGTATGTAAATTTAAAAAAGGCTTTGAATTCATATTTTGGGTTCTACTTTAAAGAATTTTTGGGGGATTTCACTTCGATTCTAACTTAGTTGCATTCGTTATTCGTGAAATTATCTTGTTACATTGCTGTAATTTATTTTTTACATCATTGATAAGTTGAGCCAGAACGTATTACTAATTATAAAACAGTAAGTAATGAAAGAAAAGAAGTAAAAAATAGTAAGTACGGTTAGATCTTGGTTTATCTATTTTAAATGCCATAGGCAAGCATTTATTGTATGTACAAATAAACAAAAAACTATGCTAAAAATTTCAATATGAGTATTTTCACGATTGATAGTATTTCTTTTTTCTTTGTAATGCGGCAGATATATATTAAAAAAAAATTGATGTAATTAGAACGTGAAATAAAATAACAAATTTAATTATACCCTTTGGTAATGAAAGTTGTTCTTGTGAAATTCACCTGCTGTTAAATTACCATTATCTTGGCTGGAGGGGGTAGCCAGTGTAGTCTCCATTGTTATTCTAGTCCAATTAATGACAGTACAATATGCTTTTAGTTCCCTCTAATAATATCCATTCCATTTACACTAGATTTACAATTTAATAAATGATATATCATCATATAGGATATTTTTCCAAAACAAAACATAATTAAAATACTAAATTAATTTAGTAACACTTATTTGTTTATAATAAAACGAATACACGTGTTAATAAAAAAATGTGATGAGATTGAGAAACATATTACAGAAACACGCACGCACGCGCACGCGCGCGCGAACACACACATACACACACACACCCACACACATACACACATATATATATATATTTGTGTGAAATATAAGGTAAGAATTTTTTAATAAATATGGTATCATAAAACAATTGGGCAGTCTCGAAACTTTTTTTTTTGATACTTTAATTATAAAATTACTGCAAATAAAGGATTTTAAAATTTATTACTTATGTAAAAAAAAATAAAACAACAAAAGTTATTAAATCAATACAGTTGTTGAAATTTATGATTAAATGCTTTGTTCATGTGTATACTCGTTTAAATTTGTTTTCTAACACATTAACCAGCTGACGTACTCAAATGTTACGTACTTATGCCGTTATAGCTGTTTTTAATTCGTCAATCGTGCTTGGTCTGTTGTGTTACACTGCTTGTTTCGCTTCCCTTTATATAAAGTAATCTGAGGGAGTCAGATCGGGCGATCATGCAGACCACAAATCCCTCGAAATGATTCGTCTTTCAAAGACATTTTGTAAAAATGTCATTGACCTTTAGGTGTTGGTGCTGTGTCGCCATCTTGTTGGAACCAACCATGATTGATTTATACTTTTGTTAACTAACTAATGAAATTTTAAAACAGCACAGTAGCGATCACTATTAACTGTATTTAAAAAAAAAAAGATTGGACCCACAATGCGCTTTCTACTCACATCGACCCAGACTCCAATTTTCCATTCGTGTAAACATTGTTCGTATAATTCATGGGAGTTAGTTGTTGATCAAAGTCGTGTACTTTGTGAATTAATATACCCTCTAAGATGAACTCACGATTCATCTTTAAAAAACGAACGTTGAGGATACCTACTGAATTTTTGTTAATAAAACTTTTAAACAATTGCCATAATTTAGTCTTTTGGCATTATCTGTAGATTTTTGTAATTGAACACTCCTTATTTTGTAAAGGAAATATTTCAGTTCTCTTACAGTTTATGTGCTGTAGTAATTCCGATATCATGCTGCTGTTTTATTTATTCATTGACTCTGATGGACTTTCGACCACAGCATCCGAATTAGCCAGCAGCTCCTGTTAATTTATTTTATGTGGTTTTCCACCTCGATCAACGTCTTCGAATCACGCAACAGAACCTGTTGCGCGAAATTTATCAATAAAAGTTCGAGTTTCGTTGCGATGAGGAATAGAGGTACTCGAATTTGAAATCATTTCAGAAAATATTTGTGCTTTAGTAAATCAGTGTACTTGTTACCTTCACGAAAGACGTGTTCAACGAGAAAAATGCGTTCCAACCGAAAGAACCATTACATTTTGGTTTATTACTGGGCAACGCCCGACGAATCTACAGAGCAATCAACCTAACGCCGATAAAACAGAATCCACTGCGTAACTTTAAAGCATACGGCATTGACACTTTCCGAGCGCACTCTAGTTTTATTCATTCTTCATATAAATTTTTACGTCCGTTTTACAAAATTATTGTTTGTTTTAATACTTACGCCAAATAGTGGTTTTTATTTTGTTGTTGAATTAATTCACCACAGAAGCTTTAAAGTTTGTATTTGAGAATATTTAAAAAAAATTTTAAAGCATATGAGAAGTGTCATGTCTGGTCGGGATTCGAAACTGGGACCCCGGGATGAATGGCCGAGACGCTACTACCACTTTGCCACAAAGACTACGGTATAGTTTATTATACATAATTAAAATTTTAATATATATGGATGAATTAATGTTTATTTTAATACTTAATTTATTAGACGTACATTGAAAAGCCATTTTTTTATTGTTATCTTTTTTTCTTAAATTATTTTTAATATTAAATTATTTTTTCTCTTCTTATAGTGACAACTTCTGCAAATGAGTTCCTTGATAAAATATTCGTATATATGTTTTAGAAGGAAATGGTATGATCTATTAATTGGAATGTTTTTCTTTTTGCTTTTATTTAAATAAATTTGATGACATTTTCTATAAACGTAAGCTATAAATCCACGTTAAAATTTATTTTATGTGATAACTTGAACCATAAATATTCCTAATATCTGTTAATAGCTAAAAGTATAATGTTTTATTAATGTTCCCTATTAACTTTAAACCTTTGAAACGATCTGGGCTAAATTAACTGTATGAAGATAACTACTCCCTCGGAACTCTGCGAAAAGTATATGTTACTAGAAAAACTGGCCACCTCATCCCTTCAGTAAATTTCATCTGCTGAATACTTAGTAATAATGTCAGTTTTTAACATGATATTCTAGTGTTATAGTTATTATAATGGTCATTGTATATAAGGTTATGAATATAATCGTGTGGGATGAAGTCGAGGTGGAAGCAGCATTAACAGCCTGACTAGTATTATAAAATTAATTTTATTTCTTTATTTCCATGGATTAAAAAAAATTACTTTTATTTTCCCACAATATGGGAAAAACGTATTTTATGACAATACACAAAGATTAGCAGTATTTTGTCTTAAAAATAAGTAAAAAAATATATAGCAACTCAACCCATTAGCGATGTCTGGTAAGATTATCTTACAATAATGACGACAATTAACCCCAGTTTACGTAAAGATAACACCACAGTGTCAATAATTGTGTCAGATAGTTAAGGTATGGATTTGTGGACATAGCGATTGCTCTTAAAGCTTACAACAATAGCCCTGTCATGTGTCTGAGCTACGTGCTCTCTAAATTGTTCAATCTAAATTGTTTCACAATATCCTTGCTAAATGAATTGAAATAAAGTAGGAATGCTTAAAACCATTAAAATGAAATATCTATTACAATAATTGTATTCTGGCTGAAATGGTCTAGTTCAAAAAACCTTTTTTGTCAATAATTTACTTTTTTTTTTTAGATTTTTTTTTTAACATAGTAGGCTAATAGTTTCTTTTTCCTGTATCTTTAAAACTCTGTTTATAGAATACACTTGCCTTAAATAAAACTTCAAACAAAATTAAATCTACTACAGAAAATTTTTTTAACAACCATATACAAAGTGTATCTTGAACTTCTTCCGAGACTTTCATAACCTATTCTGCTTGTAAAAATAATGGAAAAAGTACATATAAAAATATGACCTAAATTCCTTCGTTTACGAGTTACGGCTAGTAAAAAATTTCAGCAATCCAGGTCATATCGGGGTATACTGAAATTTTTATAATGTTAGGTAAGGAACAGAATTAGTGATTTCTTTTGGTTTTTGATCTGAAAATCGAATAAATTTGCTCCCAGAATCCTTATGTGCAGTAATTTTTTTGAAATCTAGGATGAAAACCAATAAATTGATGAAAAAACCTGGCTTATTTTTTCTGACGTTCAGTAACATTGTTAAACGGGTAATAAACAAATAATACTTTTAAATAATTCTTATAGTGAATTAAATTCTGAACAAAATGGTGTAAGATAAGTTGAATAAAACAATGAAAAATTAAAAATTTCTTTAGAAACAATTCACTGAAGTGAATTATATATAATACTTCATAATAAATGTTCAAAAACCGCCATATTCATCCCATTTCTTTGTATACTTCTGTACTGCTTTTGTTGCTCTTTTTAGTTCTTCAAGGATGTCCTTAAGTGGCTCAGCTGCATCCATAATGGGATAATTAATTACTTACGAGAATGAATTTTTGTTTTGTTGCAATGTTTTTCATCAATGCTCAGACACAAAAATTTAAAATTGTTGACTGGGCGATCTTGGTGGCCAGATATGTGTTCCTCCACAATCTATCCATGTCTCAGGAAAATGATTTAAGTGAGTGGAAACGTCACAAGTGCAGAGGCGAGCCTTTATGCTAAAAGTATATTTTCAGAACTAGAGGAACATTTTCAAGCAACTGCGGTTATTTTTCTTGAAGAAAAAGAAAGTAGACCTCAGAATTTTAGCGGTCAGGTAATATGAATAGTCCAAGCATCTGATGGTAAAAAGGCAGCACCATTCACTGACGCTAAATCAGTGTTAAAAATTGTCTTCCACCATTTCATGAGGATTTACGTCTGCCAATGGAAGCTTATTGTGTAAATTATTGACGCTATCTCGAGTGAAATTTGGCTCATCAGTAAACAAAACATACTTGTAGAATTGTCAATTTACATTCCACCAATTGCAGAATTCCAATCAGAGCGGACCGTCTACCGGGTGTAGAAGTTGAATTGGCTGTTTATGATATGAAAAAACTTGTTTTGTTTAAGTGTCCTCCGAACCTTTGAACGCGACACTCCGAACCGCTTAGAAAGACATCGAGTACTGACGCTTGGACTGCGCTGAACGGCGTCGATAATAATTTGATCAATAATAGCGTCGTACTGGACAGATCGTTCGTAGCTGGTATAAATACTAGGTACTAAACCTGTTTCCTGAAGGTTTCGAATCGTCGCGCTAATTGTTTTGGTATCTGGAACTGAAAAAACGTATTTTATATTCTACTTCAGCAGTTGTAGCATTACCATTACGCACACTCAAAACGAATACCATATCAGCGTATTCTTCTGTTGTAAATAAGAACGGCATTAGCATTACTCAATGGCAAACCAATCACGTTCAAACTAAAATTCACCGAAAAACGTCGCTAACGAGAACTCAATTCCCAATAACCAATATACTTAATGTACCTAACAGAATTAATTAAACAATAATACATTATTGCGCATCGTTGATCAGCTATTGTTATTTTATTGTCAACTTTGATAAATTATTACTGTAATAATAAATAAGTATTACTGTATTTCATACTTATTAAATAATACTTCGTATTAAGTAATACTTATTACTGTATTATTAAGATAAGTATTACTGTAATTGATAAATAAATGATCTTAGTAATTATTATTTTACAATTTTTTTTTTTGTAATTTCAAGTGTTTTCTAAATTTTTTAACAGTAAATTTTGTGTTTACAAATTTTTCACATCAGCAGAAAAGAATCTGGTTTTGGTTTTCATTAAACAAGTACTTCTCTAGTAAATGTTGTTATGTAATCCTTCTAAATAAAATTCGAATTTTTCTAACTTTTCTACATTTTATTCAACTTTCTTAAACCATTTTGTTCAAAATTAAATTCTTTACAAATTTTGTTTAAAAATGTTATGCGTTTATTAGCCTTTAAACACAAAGCTATTTTATGTCAATCATAAAAAAAGTTTTTTTTTTTTTTAATCCAGTTTATTGGTTTTCACCCCAAATTTGTAAAATAATTATTGCAGATACAGTTTTGGTACTTTTTTTATTTAGTAAAAAATCATAATGCTCCTTAATTAATGTCCTACAAATTTCAGTACGTCCTCATTTGATCGGGGTAGCTGGAATCCGAACAAAATACAATATAAAAGGTTCTCTTTTCTTTTAATCATGGTACATCAATCTAAGAACCAAAAATGAAATACCTAAACGTAATTTGCGAGTAGATATTTCGGAATTCTTTTGTAATACCGTCCTTATTCTGTTAATAACTTAAATTAACAAATATTTAGTTAAATTCTGGTTAAATATTGTGGATTGTAGAAGTCACAATGTAATTTAAAATTTTCATTTTATTGTACTAGATTGATAATTAATAATCCACTTCGCCATGGCTAAGTCGTAGCGTCACATTCGCAGATCTCTGATTCGAATCTCAGTAAGTCCTGCAATTTTTCATAAACTATAAAATTTCAATTCCTACATTCTCAAGTACAAGCAGCTTCGAGCTTTTATGGTAAGTCAACAAAATTACTTGTTTTATATACTTTTTAAGAGATTTTTGTATTATTGATTCAGGAAAATATAATAAAGCTTGTCTTTTATAAAAATACATTTCCGTTAATCTCCTCCTTAATTCCTTGTAATAAAGAATTATATATATATTTTTTTACAATGCAGTCACCTCAAATTGCTGTACCTAAGAAATTTTATTGCATGAATCAAAATCATTGGTTTTATTAAATCGTATTTTATAAAAACTGACATTAATATGTTAAGATACAGAAATTTATATTGCATCTATAATTTTATCTGATTGCATGGTCCACAGTTTAATGAAAAAAATTAGTGGTGAGCTAGTTCCAGGATAAAAAAAGTTCAGCGAAAATTAGGTACGTAAGTCCATAAGCAAAGTAAATCTGTTTTTTATTCTAAGGGATGGAAGACTTATAATGTAGCTCAACACTTTCTAAAATTAAACATATATCAACCTATTAATTTTTAAATATTAAAACTTTTGTTCATATATTTGATCAATTTCGTAATTTAAAACTTTAGTGTTATCATACAAATATACGTATGTTACTACTTTTTTTTTTTTTATGTAATTTTTTCCAGTAATATTTTAGTAAAGTGAAACATTTTCTTTGAATTCTAATAATTCTTTTAAGTTTTTAATTTGGTATATGAATATCTATTTGTTTATAAACATTTTACAACGAATTTTTGTGGTTAAATTATTAGATTGGCTTAGATAGTTTTCAGTATAATGTTAAGAAAAATTTGGTGTACATAGTCAAGAAAAAAAAATTATAATAAAATCTAAAGAAAGTTTTTGTTAATTGAGCGCTTCGCTCGCTGCTTCCGTATAGCCGGGGGGTTTCCATCTGGACCTTCGTAGAGCTCACTTTGTTCATCATTCCCGTTTAGCCAGGACCCCGCATTGTTCGTTACCTTCATGATTATGATAAATAACAAATAAATAATTAAAGCATTTAAGTTTTATAGAATCTTGAAAAAAGCAGAATTGTAGTAATGAAAGGAAGTATAGGAGTAACTAGGTAACTAAAATACTCAGACATTTGACAAGGAAAACTTTGCAACTTATTTCTGTTGCCATGGTGACAGAAATTCATTTCATTTTTAATTATGCATTTTTTTCTTCTTTAGTGAATATCTTGAATTGACAACTTTAGCCTTAGCTAAAAGCTCTACCTCCCTAAGCCGAGCCCTACCCAAGCCCTTATCAGAGACCCTAATTCTCCAAGAGAGCTAGGGCCTCGGTCTACGGCTTACAACCTTCCCTGGGATAACAAAAATGTATCCTGCAAATTTTAAAGCAGTTGGTTCTCGCATGATCCGAGAACATACAAACAGACAGGCAGATAGCCAAACAATTATACATTCGGCTTTATTTATATGATATATATGTATAAAACATTCAACAATAGTAGGCTAGGAATCTTTTAAATTGTTTATTCTCTATGCAACTATACGCTGAACAGAATTACAACTGTTACCCTTCTGTACTTTTTTCTTTATTAAGTGATGAATTCAGTATTGTATGAAAAATTTAATGCCTGGTCCGGATTCTTACTCATGAAAGACAGAAATTTAACACCTCGCTCTGGAAAGTCGGCGATGGTTTTGATAAAAATATAATTTTTTTTTTTTCATTAACTGTTCTTGCTCCTTTAGCGCAGTTTTCACGCTTAAAAATAAGTGTAAAGAATTTATTTGGATTTCTTATAGTCGAATGCCCTTTTAGAGTCAACCTGTTACAGAATGATAACACATAAATTTTATACTAACATAAGAATGAAAGAATGGCAATAATACAACTTAAGATACTGAAATTTAGTAATTTAAACAATCTTCTTTTTTATTGAGAACATAATAAAGAAACGCATTCATTTTTTTTATTTTAATTTTTAGTATTTTATGAAAGATTTCATCATCAGATTTGTTTCGTTAATCTCGTGAAATGTACTAAACATTAAGTTTTATAGATCTGACGTTTTTAATTTTTAGTATTCTATGAAATATTACTTCATCAGATTTGTTAATTTTAATCTTATGAAATGTACTACACATTAAGTAGTATGGATCTGAGATATACGAGTATATACTCGAGGTACGATCTCAGATTTCATACGTCGTTCGGTACCTTGAGAAGATGTATACTTATAGTTTTATTGGTTTCAAGTGCATATGACAATATATGAGACATAGTATACGTACGTAGTACATATACTACACATGTAGCACATATACTACATGTAATGTAGTATGTGTTGTGTATATGAACAATATGTGTATTGAAGTCAATAGAGCAGAGTAAGAACCTGAGATAATGAAAGAAAAATAAAAGCTCTTTTTTAACTATCGAACTTTTTTTTGAGATTGAGAATAATGTACCTTTATTGATACTATCTACATATAAAAATGTTTAAATAGCCTCTACGGAACTGGTTCTTTTAAATTAAAATATTGTTCATTACTGAATAATACTGAAAAACTAAATATCGTAAAATGAAACTAATAAAAATGTTATGAGTAAAATACGGATTAAATGTATAAATAATAAAAAGAAAGAAAATTTTACTACCATTCTCACAACCATCAAAAGAAAATTTCGTGAATTTTTCAGCAGTAAAAGAGTAGTAGAGACACTGTAAAATTGTATATGAACATTGTCACACATTTATAACGTAACTTGAGAAACCCTTTCAAAAAGATCTTGGAAATGAGATTTTTATTATTATAAAAAATATAGAATAATATTTTAGCTTATTTCAAAGCATATGTATGCACATATTCTCACGTGTAAATATACATTATCGAACCATGTAAAATACTTTAGCAATCTCTTTTATTGAATTTCAGTTTTACAGGGATATAATTTACATAGAATAGAATTTTAGTCTAAGTTTGACTTATTTAGAATCTCAAGTTCTGTTTATAAGTTATTTTCATATTTACGTTTTATTTTTTACTCATTACTAATTTTTGGGTTTTTTTTTTTGTAATTAAGTGGTTAAAATGTTTACAGCCTTATAGCACATTTGAGAGAATTAACGTCAACAAATTTTTAATATCTCTTTTATAAACAAAAAAAGCAATCTTTATTTCAGAAAAAAAGAACTTTCTTTAAAACTTTCTTACGTTTCTTTAAATAGTGTAAACGAACAGTATTATTAAAAAGAAGTTGCTTTTTACGAGAGCTCTGCCCTCTTTTGCGATTTATACGTTTAGATTTACCTTAAAACCCTCTAAAATCATTTTTATAAAACATAAGTACAAAAGACAATTTTAAATCATATTTAAAAAAAAAAACCATATGTTCTCAATTACTTGAGTAAAAAAAAGGTCTTTTTTTCAAATGTGAATAAGAAAATGTGTTTTTTTTTAAATCTAACTTATATACTCGTATGTTTATAAAGTAAATTTAAACATTTGTTCTTGAATATCCATCGATGATTGGAATTATAGGAGTCTAAAGAGCTTTAACAAAATTTTTAATGACGTTTGTTTGTTTGGTTTCATTATTAAGTTATAGTAGGTGATCTGACATTAAACATGACGTACGAAAAATGATATAGTTATTTTTATATTTAATAATATATATAAAAATAATAATAATAAGTATCATGCTATGCTTATGAAGAAAATAATATGAAAGAAGAGGTTTAGTACTATCTCTTCATTTAGTTGAATTTACAGTTACACGTCCGTATATAATAACCCTATAAAAAAAAAGCATGTTATATTCAGCCCTAAAAGTAGCACATTTACCACAGCGTTTGGCTAAATAAAGTAACTCCTATTTCTGCCTTTTATCACTTTTATCTTGGTTCATAGAAGCACTCAGATTAAGAGGTTAATTATGAAGAGGAAAATAAAATAATGAATCAATTTTTGCTTGTTTTTTTATTAAAAAAAAAAGTTTTCATTATATATTCTCAAAAATTAAATTGTATAATTTCTTCCAGAGGCACCAATTTTGTTAGTTTTTTCTCATAACTCAGGTGATTTATAAGCAACATAGCTACAAACTAGTACGGAGTAGATAAAGTAAAAATATTTATATTTAATTAATTCAAAATTTTTAAGATAATATTTTGTTGTAATTTAATATTAAAAAATTAGGGTTTTGGTTTTTGCTCGGCATCCTGAATAGCGTTAAAGATTGAAAAAATCAATATCTTTTTAGGAAAGTAATTTATTTTTTCTTTTTACATTTTTTGGGATAATAGTCAGGTGCTAATAGACAGGTTAATTCTAGGAAAAAAAAAATTTTAAAGCGACCAAATTAAATATTTGAATTTACTTTTGACAGATTTACTGTTGAATATTTTTTTAAAGTAAATTTTTATATTATTATCTTTTTTATTGTTGGCATTCATTTTTCAGGATTATTTTTTCTTCGATGGGGGATATAATTTCTGCTTTATGATGTAGGGTCTGCTTTATAATTCAGAGTTTTCTAATTTTATTAGAAGTTTGTTAATTTATTGAACAAGGGAAACCGTAATAGAACACAGGTCGGAGAATGCCTAAGGTAAGTATTGAAAAAAATATTTTTTTATAAAATTAATAATAAATACAGAGGTGCTTAAAGTCCATATTAATTATTTGAAACATAAACACACGAAATAATATTAATTTAAATACGTGAAGACACTAATTACAAAAAAGTAACTATGAAATAAATTATAATTGTAAAGGCGTTGAAATTATTTCAGTTATATTTCTGTACAATTTGAATGGAATGCAATAATGTTTTTAAAAAAAAATATTTACATTAATTTAATTAAACTAATAAGTAAGTGATAAAATTATTACTATTATTAATAACTGATTAAACATTTTGAATAATGTTAAAATACACATCATTTATTGGAGCACGCCAATTTTTTTTTTATCTTTACCTAATAAACATCTAATAAACATAAAATATCTGTATTTCCCCTATAATATTTTATAAATATTGTGTTTCTGTGGATATCTGACCACGAAAAAAATATTTTATATGTTTTTACAGTTCTCCAAAATTTTCTGTTCCAACTTGCCAACACAAAAAAACTACTTTTCAAGAAATTATTCTAAATATTCTTATATTTTCCAGAAATAAAGATATATCCTAATTTTTAGAAGTTTAAAATGTTTACTTTTCCGCCTAGCGCTATAGCAGAACCATAGCTTTAGAAGGGAAAGTAAAGTAATCAGTCCGATTTGGGCATATACGGTTTTTCACCAGATCTTTACGTTTTAACACCTATGGAACCGAAAAAAATACAAAAATTGGATGGAAATATTTGCATGTATGGGTCTGTGTTTGCTGTTTCACACTTTACATTTCCATAACTACTCAAACAGTTTTGACCAAACTTGGTGAGATTGCTTCTATATATGGGGCCATTAAATTTTCTGTAGGGCAGAAAGGCTATAGAGCAACCCTCAATACCTCGAGATTTCGCCTAATTAAGGTCTTATTTATCTTAGCACATTTGTTAATAATTAGAAAATAATATTTCCAAAAATATTTTTTAAAAATCGCACCCACACCAAAAAATGCTCTGAATAAAGTAGTGGCTAAGTGGGTATAGTGTGTCACTAGTGTCCCCTCTCACTTCAAGGAGGGTTAGTGTAGCACTGATGCACAACTACTGTACTCGTCTGCTATGTTGTAAAGTCACAGGTGAATGGTGGAATTAAATAAATGAATAATATTTAAAGTGTAAAAATATTTGAAGTAGCCGCTAGTACCGCTACACTCGCGCGAATGAGATACGGAATGCGCGCACGTTTTAGTTAAAATCATTGAATTAAGTAAACAAAAAATATTATATTTAAATAAAATGATAAATATTTTAAATTAAGTTTTGTGTGTAAGCTGCGTGACGTGAAAGTCTTACAACTATGTTATCGGTTTTTGTAATTTTTTTTTTTAAATTAATTTTACAGTTCATTCTTTATTACACTTTTACAGAGGAAAAAATTAAATTACAATTCATCAGATTAAAAAAGATTTATAACTTTCACTAAATTTCAGTAAAACTAAATTAAACCAAATAATTTACTCCACTACAAAACCAAAAAGAAAAAATAAATAAAAATTAACAGCAGTGTTACATTTTTGTAAAAAAAATAAATTAGTATGTGGTATAAGATAAAATAAGAAAAAAAATTGAATAACGGGACGAAAATATAAATAAAATACTAATGGAATTGGGCAAGTAATATATTTTACGATTGTTTCCCGAAGCAGACCCGTAAATGTCTCATTTTTGTTCTTTTCAATAATAATTGACCAATATGCTAACAAAGAACTAATTATTATTGAATAAAAACATTTTCAATTATTAGTATATTAGTAGATTTAAAAAAAAAAAATTTACATGCGTAAGAAAAAATCAAATATCTCTGTATTTAGAAATATAATGAAAAAAAACATATGTAATTAAATTCTACAGCATACATCCATTTCAGAACCGTTGGAAAAAAATAACTAAAATATTTTTGCCGAAAAAATATTTTTTACAGAAATTTTGAAGAAAATATTTCCACATTTAAACCTTTAAGTAGCTATAAGTTAAATTTAATTAAGGCTCTTTATATCTTTAAAGTTTATGTCAGTATGAAATTCGGCAATGTATTGAATAGATTTGGGGAAACATAACAGTATAACCTTCTAAATATTTCACTTTTCAGTCGTCCTTCAGCTTTTATCCAATTCGAAGCAGCATTTAACCATTGGATTACACATTTTTATACTAGTAAATTTCGTCCCGATTTTTAAGTCAATCGATATTTCAATCGACAGCTTAAGGCGGCTAAGATCATTCCTATTAAAAGATAAAATATTCTGTTAATGTTGTTTGAAAAAATATATAATTTTGGACGATGCTATAAAAGGAAAAACTTCAATGCATCAAGTAAATACGAACGCACAGCGAAGAGGTGCCCCATCTTGAACATTACATTTACTTGATAAATACGAACGCATAGTAAAGAGGTGCCCCATCTTGCTACCAAATGAGATTCTACATGAGACTCCTGTTTATTTTATATATTCTTTTACTTTACAAGAACCATTACATTGAAAGAATATTTTGTACAGAGGGTCGCGTATAGGGAGAAATTTGTTAGTAAAATTTTGTAGCCAGTGTCTCCAAAGGATAGATAATTTTTTTGGAGTCAATTTTCTCAAAATTTTGCAATCATAACCCAACTTTTTATTAAGCTCAATACATTCTTGCATACTTATCTTAAAAACTGCCCCAAAATAACCCCTTCACCAAAAATTGAATTTTTATATCTTTTTTAGATATTATTGCATATTTTTAACCGAGTTTCTTTATGTATTACTAGGCATAGTGGTAATACTGGTTACTAGTAAAAAAAAAAAAAATTTTTTTTGGGGACAATATTATAGGTGAAAGAGTCGATCAAATAGATTTTTTTAAATTTAAATTTTTTAAATTTTCTTTTTTGTTTATATAAAATATAATGATAACTTTATTGTAAAACTTCGTTATAAATTCTTCCATCCCAAAAACGAAATCGTCGGTAAGTTTTTCATGTATGATTATTTTTCTACTATGTAAGAATGAATAACCAATAGCATGAAAGTATTACGACTTTGTTTTTAACTTTTTTATTATTATTCTTTTTAAAGTTATCGAAAAAAATGCTTGTTTTATTGTCTTCCATAAATATTGTTTAGTTGTCATTTAATATCGATATTTAATGTTGTCATTTAATATTAATATATACATTATTATTTATTTATATGTAGTTTTTTTTTTTAATCTACTTTGTTACGTAATTTTTTAATGAATATTTTTTTTATAGTGTTTCTGATAATGATTGTTTATCAATCAAAATTGCCATCTAGAATTATATTTTAATTAAAATTACTTATAAACGGGTTTTTGAGAGTATTCTTGGTTTCCAGTTTATCATTTTATTGTAAAACGAGACAGAGCATACCATGAATGGAATCTAATATAAGCATAGTTGTGGGGTCGTAGAACCTCTCTTTTACGAGTAATTTGAATATTTAGATTAAAATTTAAGAATAGTTTGATGGATAGAAAAATCGAGAGAATTGCTTCTTTTTAGAGATGGAAATTTTTTTTCAGTTTTGTTTTTAATTTAATATTGATTCGTAATGCATGATAATATTGTTTTAAAATTCCATTAAAAGTAATATAATTTGTAAGAAATGCTTACTGAATGAGAAAGAAATATTCAAAAGAGTAAGTCCAAGAAGTAAAAAGCTTCTAAAATCTAGAGAAATGTTTAATGAATCTTGAATATTTAGTGGTTTAAAAGTGTTTTGAATTAATAGGATTTCGGACGAAAAAAATATATACTTCAAATACTAGAAGAAGAAACATGTTCGTTTGTTATATATTAAAGTACCCAGGGTTAGTTAATTTAGTAATGGAAAGAAGTGTAAAAAGTAAAACTTTATACATCTCATGAAACGTTTTATGTTGAAAATTGCATCTACTATACCGTTTCAAAGACGATTTATCTCAGGGATTGGCTATAAATCTGGTATTCAATTCCTTTTTCCTCGTTACCATATGACTTTTATAAAGAGTATTTTATATGTATAAATTGAAAATAGCTTAAAATCAAGGTTTTTATAAATTCTTGTTACTGAGCTACGTTTTTATAAAATTGACCCGTTCGTTTAGTAATATAATGGAGATAAATTTCACAAAGGAATGTTTAATGTAGTAAAATATTTCCTGATTTTCCATTGTATTTGATACGTTGCTTTCATTTAATTTGTGTTTTATTTTTAGTTTTTATTTATGTTTTATAAGCAGGTGCTAAAATTGAAGATAAATGATTACATGTTAAACAGGATTAAGAGCTTTGATGTATTCACTATAACATGTGCTAATAGATTGCAATAACAATGAGTTCTGTTACCGGTAGGTTTTGTTAATAGTTTATAATTGTCTAACTTCCAATATAAAAGACGTCATAGGAATTGAGATCAGGTGTTGATTTTACTGTATTTTTCTATTTTAAAAATAAATAACTAATTAATATAAGTATTACAACTCTTACATACGTATAAAAAAATATATCATGTGTTTTATATATATTATTATTTTATTTAATTTAGAAATTTAGTTTTGTAAGATGATAAAAAATCAGTGAATTATTTATTATGAGTAAGAATCTAATATTTGGGAAACAATATATATGTGGTACAAAATTTTAACATAAAATAAGTTAAACACAAATAATCAAAGTGCGTTAAAAATTGTATTTTTTTTATAAAATGCCTCGATGCCACACAGATAGCGTTTTGAATCTCAAGATAGATGAAATAAATTAATAATATTTTTTTTTTCTCTCTCTGATGGATACAAGCTAATATATTTATTATAATGATTAATTACTGATGAACAACTTGATGAATACTAAGCTCAATATTTATTAAATATCTATTATACTGTCAGTACTATAACTGAATAATAGGTACTAAAAGTTACGATTTACTGAAGCAGCTGGAGGACCGGTTAAAGACACTAGAAAGATGGCGACGGGAATATTTGTTGAGACCGTCAATGACACACAGTCAACACGATTAATGAAGGCTACAAAAATCGGATATATTTATGTTGAGGTTGTGCCACACGGTACACTAAACACTTCGTGCAGGGATTTACTTAAATGCACCAAAGATGAAATTATTTATGGTTAAGAAATTATAGCGTGTCAACGGTTGAACACTCGACGAAACGGAGAAGTCCTACCCTCCGTGTCGCATGTGCTAACGTTCAATAGACCTACATCTCCAAAGAGAATAAAAGCAGGATTTCACAGGCTAACCGTGCGCCCGTTCATTCTGACACCATTGCGGTGCTTCGGATGTCAACGATTCCGACACAAGGCAGCGAAATGCACAAGGCAACACATTTTTCACCACAAAATATAATCATATTTGTCACCTGTATGCAAATGTGTGGGTCACCACACACATGCACCCGCTCCACCCAGATGAACCGTGAGGGACTTGCCGATATGTATTAACTGCAAAGGATAATACAGCGCAAGGTCAAGGAACTGCCCAAAAATATAAAAAAGAAGTTGCGATTCAGGAAGTAAAGACATTCAAGAAAGTGAAATATTTCACTAAGCCAGGAAAATCGTGCTTGGCCAAACGCCAAAGGGTGCGTCATACACGCAGGTTGTTACTGCTCCTGCCACTGTCTTCAAACCCACGGACTTGGTATTAGAACTGGCGCCAGATTTATCGCTCCTGATCGAAAGAATAACAGACAAGAAATTAAACAGTCGTTCTACAAGGGAGGGCAGTCGAAAATCGATAACAACAAAATCAGACGTGGGAAGACCTCCGGAACCTCCGTTAGGTTTTATCTTCAGAGGATGAGATGAACGAATTGTAGCGTGTGTGAAAAATGCCATGTCTGACCGGGATTCGAACCCGGGACCTCCAGATGAAAACGTAGCCACTCGGCTACGGAGGCCGGCAACGTGGGAAGACATATGTGTCTTACACCACCGGGGAATGAGCCTTCGACAAATTCGAAGTCAAAGGAAATTGAACTCAAGAAACAGAAGGAACCTGAAGTTAAGGTTCATATTGGAAAACTTCCAACTCCGGGACATTCGAAACCAAAAATTCTAATCTTAGAAAAGGAAGATCTAAGAAAAACAAAAATAGTGCCTCCGAAGGAGCAGAGGTCTTTAGCTGACAGGGCGAGACATTCGAACGCCCCAAAGGATTAACCGTAATTACATCCAGTCTTGACTGCGATGTACATGTGACTGCGCCATCGGAACCGGCGTCATCTTATCCCGGCATCAGGAGATCCTCCGCAACTTATCGTGGAAGAAATGAAGACTCAATCTCCGAGGACTCAGATGCAATGGAGATAGACATCGAGGTCCTACGAAAGATGGAAAAAAGAGTGAAAAAGGATGGCCGAAAGGGATACCAAGAAAATAAAATTAAATAAGAGATACATTATAAGTATTAATAAAGAATTTTGGAATTAAACATACGATTATTTAATTCTAATAGTAGAATTTTTGAGATGGTTTATTTAATTATTATTGTTAAGTTTTGTGTGATTTTAAATGGTAAGGGCCCTTTACACCCTTGTCATCTGTATTATATATTTGTAATACAGCTTAATTATGATGACAGGGAAGGTTTTTTGATACATTTTGACCAAGTTTCGCAAGAAAGGCTAGGAAGTTTTTAAAATAACAAGTGCCCTTTAACCCTTTGTTATGTTATGTTTTCAGTCTATATTATCTTTTTAAGTCTATACTTAGATGCTTTTCTTTTGACAAGACTAGTCATTGACTATGTTACCAGTTTTTTGTTTTTGGGAAGGAAAAGTTGTCTTTCTTCTTCTTCTTTCTGTGTGGAAGGGGCTAATGACCAAAGTAGTCGATGCCCCCAAAACCTCAAAAAAAAAAAAAAAATATACATATATATATTTATATATAATAATGATGTACTAATAATCTTGTACTAGATAATTTGCATGGAAGCGATCATTTCTCGGTGCAAATTACAACCGACATTACCAGAAAAATATATCCCATCTACAAAAGATGGATGTTTGATAAGGCAGATTGGAAGAGCTTCACAGCTAGTATGATACTCCCAGAAACAATTGGAGTTTCGAAGGTGACGTTAATGTTATAAAAAACGCTATACTTGATTCAGCATCAAGGTGTATTCGCAGAGGATGAGGGAAACTTGTTTCTTAAGTTTCTGTTCCGTTGTGGAACGATGAAATCATTGAAGCAAGTAAAAGAAATAAAAAAAAAGCGTAAACGATTTTAAGAATCGTTCAGAATCGGAAAATCTAACTGTTTTCAAAAAATACAGGGCGTATGCGAAAAGACTTATGATTGATTTTAAAAAACGATCCTGGCAGCAATATGTGTCATCCATTGACAGAAATATGACTGCATTATACAATTGGAAGAAAGTTTAGTCTATCTACGGGCATGCAAATTTTTCTCCCATAAGTTGCTTCAATATGGAAATGTAGTTAGAGATAGTCCAAACGAAATTGCAGAGCTACTTGCCAATAAGTTCGAAGAAGCCAGCAAAACGAATAACTACGATGATTATTTTAAAATTCAAAAATCTGCTCTTGAGGATCTACTTAATTTAAAACTACCTGAAATAAATTTTTCATACAATGTACAATTTAAATTAGAATAACTTATGAAAGCGCTGGAGAAAGCTGGGAACACAGCTGCTATCCCGGATGAAATTCATTATGTGATGATCAGGCAGCTGAATATCACTGCAAAGCGTAGACTATTAGAATTATATAATCAGATATGGCGGGATGGAATTTACACACTGCAGTAAAAAAAAGTTTTATATTATCCTAGTTCCAAGGAAAGAAAAAAATTTGACAGATTCCAATAGTTATCGTTCTATTTCTTTGACGTGCGCTATGGGAAAACGTTTTGAAAAAATGATAAATAATCGACTTGTTTTAAAAAAGAAAACCTTTTATCCTCTTATAAAGCATGATTCCGACAATACCATTCAACTACTGACCAAATTATTACCTTTAAGAATATTATATATAACAAGAAAACATTGTGTCGGAGTCTTCTATGACCTGCAGAAGGCATTCGATATGACCTGGCGTCATGGAATAATACTTTATTTGCATGAATGCGGCATTCGTGGCAATCTGCCAATATTACATAGTAACTAAATGAACAACCGTACCTTCCAAGCACGAGTTAACAATGAATATTCAATAGAGAAAACATTAGAAAATGGCGTACCACAAGGATCGCCGTTAAGGGCTATCTTGTTCACGATCGCCATCAACAAACTGATATTAGCCATTCCAACTGAAATAAGAAAAAGCGTCTATGTTGATGATCTGGCAATTGTGTATGCCAGCAACCACACAGTTATGGTGAAGTACAAGTTGCAACGAGCGATAAACGCTATCACCGAAGTAACGAAGAATAATGGATTTAAATCTTCACCTGAGAAAACGTGCTATGTACACTTCTGTAGGAAGAGAATTCCTCCCCGAAGTCCTGTTTTGACCACCGACGACCATCCAATTGAATACAAGGATAATGTCCAATTTTTCGGTCTACTACTATAAATCCCTTACATGGGGATTACATACACAGGATTTGTGTGACAGATACAAAAATACCCTAAACATTATTAAATGTTTATTCACTATCAACTGGGGCTCAGATAAAGATATACTATTGAGACTGTACAAAGCATGGTACAATCGAAACTTGACTATGGTTGTATTGAATATTCATCCGCTAGAAAGTCGCACTTAAAGTTAGACGTAAAACGCTACAAAGTTAGATGTAATACATAACAGCTGAATAAGGTACGCCACAGGCGAATTCCGTATAAGCCCGAAGTACTAGCCTGTATTCCGTACTAGTCTAATATCAGAAGCCGGAGTATTGCCATGGCGTTATAGAAGAGAGATCCTATTGATAAGATATGCAGCAAATATAGGGGCCTTTCCTGCCCATATAAATTATGAAGCATTCAATCACCATTCTTTAGTTGTATTATTTGAACGTCGTGCTGCCTATTCCAGATCAGCCGGAATACGGTATCACAAATAGGAATTTATATCAACTGTCAGTAGCTACCATGAATACATTAAGATATATAGTGACGGTTCTCAAACCGAAAACGCTGGTTGATGCTCCATATATGTAAATGGAGAACCGATTCTTGGAAAATACTAGATATAGCAACTTATTACCATAAGGCAGAACTTATAAGGAGAACTTATTACTATACAGCTAGCTCTTCGCTATTCAGAACATTTCTGCGAAGAGAGAGTGCTCATATTTTCGGATTCATTAAGCGCACTAAGCGCTATTTGGAATGAGAGCAATAAGGACGTCGTTGATGCAAATATCTGTCCATTTTGTATGTTTTAAATTGAGGAGGACAGCGGTGTGTATTTATATGGACTTCAGGGCATTCCTATATCGCGGGAAACGAAAGCGCAAAAGAAGCTGCTAGAACGGAATCAGTTTGTGATAATTTGGATATAATTCCTGTTCGAGTGGCAGATGTTAAAAATTGTCTAATACAATAAAAAACAGGTGGAATAGTGAATGGGAAAGATTGTATGCGAAACTAAACGCAATTAAAAATTCTTCATATAAATGAAACTGACTTACTGAGAACAAGTGACGCTGACAAGACTCATAATTAGTCGCATAATATTAACAAATTTATATCTGTTAACCGGCATAAAAAGACCAGTGTGCGATATTTGAAAAATGCTTACAGTCAAACGTCTAATAGAAGAGTGTAACATATATGAGGACATCAGAAAGAGGTTCGGTCCAATAAATAATATTGCTGTTGATTTGTAAAGTAGAAAGAAGGAAATATAGTTTCTTAACTGCACGCCAGTGGATTTAGAAATCTATAGGTTAGTTTACGTTGTGTTTAATGGTGCTCTAAGAAATGTAGTTCTTTTTACGAACATCGATATTTAAAAAAAATTTTGGTATTGGCAAGACTTTCGTTTTTAATTTTGTTTTTGTGTCTATTGTTTTATTTTAGTATCTGGCCCCTTTACATCTTACAAATCTCAGTTCTTTTTATCAAAATAGTTAAACAAATACATAATAAGCTTAAGTTTGATAAACTTTATATGTGAGTTTGTTGTTTTAATCTCATATATTAAAAATCTGGACTGAAAACCATTTTTCGAGTTCATCTCGGCGTTTGATTTTTTAAAATTTAATAGTACCCACAGATATGTCATGAAACATCGCCAGACTTGAAACTTCTCTCAGAAGTCCTCAAAAAAATCCTCATTTATCCTTAATTGAGAACCTTTCCGAAACAATTACAATAAAACACTTTGAAGATCCGATGATACTTGACATATCTGCGGGCTATTCCGAGGAGAATAAAGAAAACTGACACCGATTCGTCCAGTATAACGTCTGGAATGGAAGTAGGTTTTAGCACAAATTTTTTTACCTTTGGTAGGAAAGAGAAAAACACGCTTAGTTCTACAACACGTGAAACATGTAAATAGAATAAGTCTGTAGCCGATTTTTTAAAATATATAACATTACTTTGTAATAATAATAGCTAGTATGATACCTAAAAATGGCTAATAATGGCCACAATAAGCCATTAGTAATGCTTTTACTGTAAATATTAAAAATGAACAATTTTTTGGGCATTGAGGCAGAAAATAATTATATTTACTTAAGTAGATAATTTAAGGTTAAATATTAAAAACAAAACTAAAACTACTACCCTACTATTTAGTGAATTAAATTAATTATTTTTCTCATTATTTAAGAACATTATATTGACAGTATTGTACAAACAGCTAAGTCTACACGAACGCTAATAGAACCGTGCTTCATATATGTAATTTAAATAGTCGTAGCTCAGTTGGTGTTGGTCTGCATATTATATCATTGACTTAGTGCAACGTTGATTGCATTTCTCTATAAAATGTAGCCAACCGTGCACTCTATAAATCTTGTAAATAAATTAATTTCCCCCTTTCTTTCATGAAGAAAGGAAGGGAAGTTAAGGAAGGGGAAGGAATTGGATACATGCATTATATGTATCATCTGTGTTCAATAGGAGAAATAAATTCATTATCTAAATAAAGTGAATTAAACTAAAATTTCGTTCGTAAATTGCTTACAGAAAATATTGCCTCATGAATTATATCACCAATTCGATCTAAAATAAAAAAAAAATGAGGCAGGGTATCGAGAAACGAATTTATTTACATTGAATAATTAAGTGATACAAAACTGACCTTTAACAAAAGTAACTAAGTTAACTGTAGTAAAAGTATTTCTTTATTAAGTGTATTCCACTGAATTATCTTAACTCTATTTTAAAAAACGTTAAACCCTTTAACTTAAAGAATACATAAGAGGAAAAAGACTTACACTAGATGGAAGTTAATATTTATTTATTTAAGATACTCTCTACCAAAAATTCACTGTTAAAAAATTAAAGCTTGTAAAATTTAAAATAATATTTATTGGTAAACATTTTAGAAACATACAAGACTTATGTATCCTAATTCTCTTAAAATGAATTTTACTACCTGGGGACCTACTCCAATAAACTATTACGGAAGATGAAATAAAAATAATTATGGTAAAATTAATGCATAAAGTTTTCTGATTTTCAGCTGAATTCGTCCCCTTCTTAGCAGAATTATTAAATATGTTATTTACAATGTTCATGATTCTTTTTTTGATCCACAAATAGTATATTTACAATCAGCTCCTTAATTGGAACCATAAGTAAATCGTTTGATAATAAGCAAGTGATACAGGATTCTTAAGAAACTTCCATAATAAGTCAGTCCATAGAAAACATAATCACTAAGCAATATTCTTAACTTGATTAGTAAAAAAATATATCTGCTTTCACTTCATAGTCCATAAAAATAAAAAAAATTAGCAATATAAAGAAAAAAAAAATCAATAAAAAGAAACAAAAAAACAAGGGATAGTGAATCGATAGATACATAACAATGTAAAAATTGACAAGACTAATATGTCTTGTAAGTATAAACAAACAAGAAAAGAAATTAAAAAAAATAATAAAATCGCTAATATTGGCAATAGTAACTGAAAAATGTCATTCAGTAGCCCCGAAGTCAATTACTTGGAGACATTCCAACCTTTGGACGTTCCTGTTATCAAACAAAAGATTGCTAGTAACTTGACGTGATTTACTAGACGTTGTTGGTATTTAACACTGTACTGTCTCGAAACTTCACGAACCTTCTGAAACAAATAGTCGTGAATCTTATCGTTCCGTGTGTACCATAGCACCTCCACAATTGCATTCGTCACGTTGTTTTGACAAGATGACGAGGGTCCCTTGTAAGACAAGTTGGGGTTGAGAGAAAGTTTTAATTTCAACTTATAGAGCAACCCAGGCAACCATACCTTGTCAAAGGCCTGTTGGATTTCTAAAAATGCCATCTAGCTGAATTTTCTTTCTTCCAACATCCACGCTTGCTTGACGACTCTATGGAATTGTTTGACGATGGAAGCTGAACCTTAACCCAAATTGGTGGTCGAGAATCATTTCTCACTCTCCAAAACCGGCCTAAGCCTGCTAAATAACAAATTTTCAAATAATTTAGGTTGACCTTAAGACGCTATTTAGTTTGCAAGAATGAACCTCGAATGCAGATTTCCCTAGTTTCAAGATCATTACCATCTGAGATCATTTTCATTCCTCTGAATGAATTCCAGTCCTCTGAATGAGAAGTAAGTAGTCCGTCGGGCAGTATTAAAGAGAACCTTAATGTTCGTGATGCCTTTAAGGGTAGCATAAATAAAATCTGTGCGTTACTAAATAAAATCCTAGGGCATTCTTCAGTCGTGTTCCCTGGTTAATTAACTAAAGTAGTTCTCTTGTCGAGATCGTCTTCATAGGAAAGCTAATTGGCATTGGCCTCTCTAAGATGTTTTTAATAATCTCGTCAGTTGGTTATATCTCGTTGGTTATATATGGAGATGGTTGGTAACCATCTCCATCGAGTAGTTGAAAGTTTCATCTATATCTGAAGCAAACAGATCGGCTTTCCCTTTACATTCCTCACCCAGACCCAGTACGTTTTTTTAGTGCAGGTAGCGTCCTTGTGAGTCATCATAGCTCTTCGTGACCTTCCATAAGATGCATCTGTCCCTATCCAGAATAGAAAGATTTCAAATATAATCCTTGAATATCTCGTCTCTGATAATCTTCAACAACCTCCTCAGCATCCGCGCAGTTCTTTTAAGCAGTGTTCTGTCTTCGAGTTTCCAATCGCTACCAATTTCGTCTGACACCGCCTTGAACCAAGTAGACGTATCACCTCTCTCTGATAGGTATTTTCTCTGGTCGAATATACCTAACGTAGGAAGGGGCGATGGAAGCCAACACAATCCCAGGTGGAGGGTTTTGTAGAAGCTGTTTTACGACAGTTAAATACCGTTCCGATAGTGAACCCTGGAGAGTTTCAACGACTGATAAGTGAGGAGTCTGATAGAATACGACCGATAAACGATTGTTTAAGACGACGGGTCTATTGGTGGACTGCGGGACATAGGTCGATTACGGCTGGAGGTATTCCGACTGAGGAGGATGTGGCAACGACGCCGGAGAGCCAGACGCGGTGCATTGACGACTGATGCATTGAAACATGTTATTCGGTGGGCTGAGGTATGTCGTTCCGGGAGTTGGAAAACTAGGAAGATCCTTTGCTGATCCTTCTTGATGAGAAAAATGCCTTTGGCAGCATTTCCTCAGTTATAAATGTAAGTGGGTATTTGCAAAGAATAGTTGGCGGCTTTCTGACCAACCAAAAGTTAAGTGTTCACACGAAGGACGATGTCCTCGAGTACAGTTCTCGAGGAGGGGTACCGCAGAGGTCTTCCTTGAGCCCACTTCTGTGGGATATTGCTTTTGACGGAGTGCTGAGATTAGACCTACCAATAGGCAGTGAGCTGCTGGCATATGCTGACGATCTTGTTGTGGTCGTTTGGAATATGATGTAGAAGTAATTGCTAATAACACGATCAGACACATCAGCAACTGGATGATGAGACGTGGACTGAAATTGGCGCTGACAAAAACAACGGCGGTAAGTCTCGCCGGCAGGCGAAGACTCCGACCGGTAACGGTTTATGTAGATGGACTGACGGTTTTAACGCAACCAACGGTCAAATACCTAGAGGTTTATCTCCATAAGTCTGAGTTATTTAATGAACATTTGCGTTATGTACTGGAAAAGGCGGAGAAGGTTACCGGCGTCTTGATTAAGGTGATGCTGCCACATGGAGGTCCACGAGCGTCTAAGCGTCCACTACTTCTAGCGAGTGTTAGGTCAATGTTACTTTATCCGATACCTGCATGGGGGTCCGCCCAGGACAGCAGAAGAAACGAAATGAGATTACAATCTTTTCAAAGGAGGAGGTGTCTCAAGATCATAAACTGTTACAGGACAGTCTCAACACTAGCGGTGGGGGTTCTAGCAGGAGTTTTCCCAATCAAGCTGCTTGGGGACCCTACCCACCCGCCTCTGGCAAGGAGAAAGGAAGGATCTAGCAGTGTTTGAGGAATGGCAGGTAAAGTGGGACGTCTCACCAGTGGCCGCTTGGACCAGGCGCCTGATCCCTGTTTTGGGTCTCTAGCTGGGGGGAAACATGAGGAGGTGGACTTTTATCTGTCCCAGTTCCTCACTGGTCACGGGACCTTTAAAGAATATTTACATTGTTTTAACTTGAAGCAGGGGCCAAACTGCTTATATTTCGGGGATACTGATAATGTTGAACATACGTTTTTTCACTGCGCTCGTTTGGTTGATGAAACGGAGTTTTTGGGAGTGACAGATGCCACCCCGGAAGACGTCATTGCAACCATGTTACGCATAAGATAAGGCGTAACCATGGTGCTTCGGAGGAAAAGTAAGGAGAAACATGGGTGGCTGAAATATAGGGGATACTCATGTGGGGGGACAGCTCTCTGTGGAGCTGCATCTTGTTTCCTGCTTATGGAGATAGGATGTAGTGATGAAGCACGGTGACTCCTTTCCTCGATGACGGGGATAAGGGCAACAAACAATAACACGGAGGAGCCAGGGGGAGGGACAGCCTTCTACTAAGCCGTTGTGCGCTATTGCCGGGGGTGGGCAACGGTGATGACGTACGGGGACTCCTGACCCCGAGGCGTGAACACTTACGTACAAGAACATTTACACATCCATATCACACCAGTACGAATGTTTTTTGTGTGGATGATTTTCTTTGAGTGATGAGTGGGTGAGTCTTTTTTGTTTCTTTTTGTTGCAGATACAGTGAAAATGGAGAGTCGCAGGCAGTCTATTCCACGCATTGCGTAAGCAGTTTTTTTTTTCCGAAGATGTCAGATTCATTCCCCCCGAGACTGCGTTATACTTAATTGTGGGTCCGGTCTCGGTCACGGAGAAGAGCGGTGAGGGAGGTTTAATCGTTAGGGGGCAGGTCATATACGCCTAACTACATCTTGGCGGAGCCTGTTAGCTAGTCTGGGGCGGATAGCGTCCTGGGTCCGAGCTCGACACACGCTACTATGACCCCGTGGTGGCGTGCGTTAATGGCATTCTTCCGATCTCATCGAAAAAAAAATTATGGTATTAAATCATTTATGTACGAAAAAATTAAATTAAATTTTTAAATTAAATGTTTTGATAGATTAAAGTCATGCATCACATGTCCCCTGCCAGCCTCCGTGGCGGAGTGGTAGCTTCTCGGCTTTTCATCCGGAGGTCCCGGGTTCGAATTCCGGTCATGCATGGCATTTTTCACACACGCTACAATTCATTCATATCATCCCTCTGAAGTTATACTTAATTGTGGTTCCGGAGGT
>JAAAKQ030240194.1:0-11120 GCA_010016005.3 Zanna intricata | reverse complement strand
AAAGACTGAATTATTTAAATACTATTAACATACAAATGAAATAATATTAATAAAATATTATTATTAAATATAGAAATTAAATATTATTAACATAACAATTTAACTATGTTTATCATTTTAATTAGTTATACATTTATTTTGTGGACTTCAATATATTCGGGGAATTATAATAATTTTTATAAAAACCTTGTACTACAAGTTTTAATTGGTTTATTGGGATTTAAACCAGAAACTTTGGTTTTAACAATTTTCCATGTACATAAAAAAAATACTTCTGCTTATCCTGCTAGACATTAACATTTCACACCTATATTGATATACTTTTTCATGGTTTGTGCGTCTTAGTGAGGACAATTCATGACACAATTAAATGATAATGTCAGTCTAATCTCAGGTCCTCAGCATTCACATGGGCAGCTCTCATGTAATGTAAAGTTACATGTCATGTAATGTAAAGTTGATTTCTGGATCCAGTATTAACTGGATCCAGAAATCTGACCTCATTCTTTAACAAAAATAATTTGGAATAAAACTGATGACCTGCTGAAAAAAGTACTTTTTGAATTATACTTGACTATATTTTTTGAATTATACTATGACTTATACTTGTACTATATATTATACCAGCACAAATAAAACCCTTTACTACATTTACATATGTAATTAACCTTTAGACAGTTGCAGTTGATCCAGTAATGTAATTTGGAACAATTTATTTTTATATTCTGTCATTAAGAATGACATGAAAGTATAAAATAATGATAACATTAGATTCTGTTATTGTTTTGTTAAAAACTGTTAAAAAGTTAAAATTGTTTTGAAGGCAAAAGCAATATGTTTTTTTTTTTTTGTATTTTTTTACACTACATATAATATTATAATATTTTTCTATTAATAATATTATTTCTTATTCCTAAGAAAAAAAAATGTTAAACTATTATTTTACAATATATAAATTTTGTTGGTTATAACAAATAATCAACTTCTACACTTTTACAAAAATAAATAGTGTTACTATTTACCTTTCCTTCTACTTCACGACAACAGCTATCAGGGATATTTCCTTTCCAGTCGATATAACTTGACACCCCACAGCAATGCAACTGCAAAAAAATATGATTTCACAATTAAAATCAATGAAAAAATTTAACTTTGGCATAATTAACAAATTAAATCAATATTTTTATTATATAATATAAATTTCATATTATTAGAATAACTTCACCTTATTTCTATGAAGAGTGATCAGTTGCACCCGATACTTTAACCATTCTCTATGTACGCATAAGAATGGCGGGTCATATAAACAATCCACTCCTGGAATAGAAGTGAGTTTGTAAAATATTGCAGATTAGTACAGAATGATATAATTTCTGTACTGTTAACCAATTTTGCATATTTTTTTTCTTTTTCAAATAAATCCAATTTTGTAACAATTACTGATAAAATTAAAAAAGGTACACAACACTTCAATAAAAATATTTTCAAAATTTATAATATAAAAAATTTCTTCCCAATTAATAATAACCTGCACATAAAAAATTCCGTTGTTCATTTTTATTCAACTTTATAAATAGTTTATTCTGATAGGCACATAATACTTATCGGGATTATGTCAGGAATGTATAAATATCCTACTCCACAAATAAAAAAAATCTCTGTCTCAGTTAGTGCTTAACAGAAGGGCAGATTTCCAGTTTTTGTTAAGAAAGAAAGAATGTTGCACTGTTGTACTGATTTCTGAAAAAAAAAAATTTCTTTCGGTGTTTTAGCTAGCTATTGATGATTATTTTTTTTTGTACTTCATGTTAAGTTAGTATCAAATGTTTTCTATACTACTGTAAAGTTCTGTGTCTTGACTGTTCCATAAATACATGTACTTGTATATTTTTTCTTCCTAATTTTCACATAATTGTTGAGTTGTGACTGCATCAATTGCTTAACATTTGTGCTTGCCAACAACCCCCCTTGATACTGTTACTCAAAATTTGTGTGCATTTGGAACCTTTGCTCACAAAAAATAGAAGATTCAAATTGACCCTTAATGATTAAAACTTCAAAACTAATCTTTTGGATATCAACCCTTTTTCTTCAACATGAGGCTTCCTTTCAAGATAAGAATTTGCTGTCTACATACGCAAAATAAACAATGGACTTGCACAGCTTTGTGTTATTTTAATCAATAATCAACTGTTAACAACAATAGTTCAGTCATTTTGTTATTAATATTCATCCATTTATAAGTACTTTTTTTTTTTTTTTTTTACCTCCGGAACCACCATTAAGGTATATCTTCAGAGGATGAGATGAATGAATTGTAGCATGTGTGAAATATGCCATGCCTGACCAGGATTCGAACCTGGGACCTCCGGATGAAAGGCCGAGACACTACCACTCGGCGACAGAGGCCGGCATAATAAGTACTAATTTGAGTAAACAATTGAGTAATTAATTTGAGTAAATAATTTGTGAAGTACGAGGAAAAAATTCTGTGGCTAAAATTCATAAAGAATTTGTGACACTTACTGATCAAATATTATGGTGATGTTAAAGTTAAGACAGTTGTGCCGTTCATTTTGAACATTAATGATGAAGAATCTATCATAACATAATAAGCGGCCCGCCATCGGTTATCACCGATGGCGGGCCGCTAATTGAGAAAATTTTGGTTGAAAAGTTGACAAAAAGATTTAAAAAAGCCGGTGCCTTATCGTGACATAATTGTCTTCGATGTTTCCTGATGTTTTGTAATCTTTGAGTTATGAAACTTTGACTGAAAAACTGGGATATAAATAATAGTGAGTAAAAAAATTGATGGGTGCCAAAGATATTAACCTATACACTTAAGGTAAAGTCTTATTGCAGAGCATAAATGATAGTAGCATTGCGAACATGATGGTGATGAATTGTTTGATCACACTATTAGTAGAAATGAAAACCTAGATTTCTTATTCGAATGTCGAGACAAAGCAGCAGAGAGTGTAATGGCAATGATAAACATTCATCATCTCCTAGACAAAAGAGTTTGAAACAAGAATGATAGGTAAAGAAATTATGGCTACTGTTTTTTGGAACAAAATGAGTGTCTTATCTATCAAATTAAGAAATTGTGGAACTACTGTAAATGCTGATATATATGGCAGAACATTAAAAAAGTCTTAGGAGAGTTATAAAAAAAAAAGAACATGGGATAATATCCAGCAGTATACTGTTTTTCATGCCCAAATGTGGTAAATCATACAGAAGAACAATTGGAAAAATCTTTGATTATCCACTCTGCAGTTCTGAGATTAAAAAGGAAAAGATTAAAGAGAAAACAATTTAAGAGAAAGATTAAAAAATAATTAATTAAGAGAGAGATAAATTATTAAGAGAATGATTAAGAAAAGATTATTTTCTTTTTTCACCTTCAACAATGTCTTGCATTACAAAGGTTTGACAATTAAGACGACAGTGTTTCTGTATGGTTTTAATTTCACTGCAATGAAATGGCTAAAGAGGGAATGAAGAAACTAGTGACACACTATGTGTTTCACTAAAATGTGTAAAATTGTGTGTAAGTTGAAGGTACCTAATACTTTTTCCTGCAACACCATTTCAAACACTTCTTACCTCTTCTTCTCATGTACTCCGATCATCCAAGAGTCGCTTCCATATAAAGCTATGCTAAAAACATACTTTCAAAAAAATTTTCCTGACGTTTAAATTAATTTTTGATGTAAGCAAATTATATTTCTGTTTGAAAGCTTGTTTCACCTATGCTATTCAACATTCTGTAGAATGTCTAATAATTCTGCTTCCCAAGTAACAAAATCCTTCTACCTTCAAAATCTTTTCTTTTCCTATTTTTATATTCAGTGGTTCATCTACATTATTTCTACTACATTTCATTACTTTCATTTTGTTCTTGTTTATTTTCATACCATAGTTCTTGCGTAGGACTTCCATGTCATTCATTGTTTCTTCTAAATCTCTTTTACTCTTGGCTAGAATTACTATATCATCAGCAAATGATAGCATCTTTATTTTTTCACCTTGCACTTTTACTCCGGATCTAAATTTTTTTTAACACCATTACATCATTAACTGCTAATTCTATGAAAGATTAAAAAGTACAGGGATAGGGAACATCCTTATCAGATTCCTTTTTTTATTACAGCTTCTTTCTTGTGTTCTTCGATTATTAAAGTTGCACTTTGCTTTCTATAAATGTTAGCAATTGTTCTTCTATCCCTATACTTGAACCTAAATTTTTTTAAATGCTAAACATTTTATTCCATCCTATGTCATCAAATGCCTTTTCCAAGTCTATAAATCCCAAGTATGAGTAAGTTATAAAGTTTATTCATATTTCTTAGTTTTGATTTTATTTCAGAATTTCCTTAAAAAAATCATTACTTTAAAACCCTAATTGTACATAAATCCAGTAAAAAAGAAGTATTAAATCCACATAAAATTAGCTCAATAATTTTATCTTTGAAGAATTTTTACATTTTACTTCATTAAAAGAATTTAGTAATTATGATCCTAAAAACAATTTTCAACTATAATCTAATCAGGTAAATTATAAAGCAATAAAAAAAGTATGGTTGGCATGTAATGACTTACATTTTCTTGAGTGTCATCCCATGCTCTTCTTATATTTCTTTTCTCATTGTAGAACTTAATGGAAGTATACATTTCTTGTTCCATTGTGTATCTAACTTTCTCTCTAAAGACATAGCCTAATATTCCTCCAACTAGCATGATGACAAAAACAAGAAGAAGAACTAAGAAGTACTGCAACAGAAAAACAATACAAAGTGATCATGAAAAAAAAACCATAAAAATTATAAATTAATTTCCTTCACCTCATTCAGTGTGTTTCACTGAGTAAATAAATACAAGTATTTAACATTTTTGGTATTAAAATAATAATTACTATTATTTTTTCTGATTAGATCACTATAGTTTCTATGTTAAATACTATAAACTTATCTTAGCTTCGTTCTTTTATCACTTGTTGATGTGTTTCAGAACCTCTTCATTGTCCAAACTTATTGTACTAGTAATTTTAAATTTCTGTTAATTTTTATATAGCTTTTAGTCATCGCTGCTCCCTATATCTGATGTCATGCCTTATCTGGTCTTCTTCTTGTTTATTTGTATTATTATTTGTTAATCTTATCTTTTCATTTTATTTATCTATTTCCTGGTTTCAATAAATTGAGATTCTTGAAAAGGACATCTGCTTGATTGTTGCCCTGTTCATTTATGATAGTTTCATTGTTACTTTTTAATTTAAAGATTTCTAGATTTTCTAAAATGTTCATTCTTCTTTCTTTAATAGATCTGTGAATTAATTTCATTTTCATTGGAGTATGTTCTTTTATTAAATGCGTTGCATAATTAGAATCTATTTTTTTTATTTTTGAAAGATCTCATGTATTTGTTATATTTTAATTTTTATTTTCTTCCAGTTTTCCAATGCATGTAGCACTGCATTTACGTTTTATTTTGTCTTACCATTACTGTTTTATATATCAAGAATGATCAGAAAAATGAATAAATAGAAATAAATTAAATGAAATTAACAATTAATGATAAAGAAACTTTTAAATTGAGTAAATTAACATTTACTGGGAAAGAAATTTACCAAATTAAACTATTTTTTATTAAATACAATATAAAAATGGTTATAAATACAAATAAAACACTAAACAGATTTTCAATAGTAACATAGAAGAAAAAGATATTTATATTTATAAAACTGTTGTAATCCAAAAAAACCTCTTTTACAGTTGTGCGCAAGAAGACTTTTTGTTATTTTATTTTGTTTCCTTTTGCTCTGCTCAAACAGATATCCAGTCGTCATGACTCTCAAAATAAGTAACTTGAATATGCCAAAAAATATTGGTTACATTCTAACCCTCGTAGGGGAAGACACCCATCTTGTGACGATTCCAGTCGCAACACCACCCCCTCCGTTCCTAGCCAAGATGGGCTTTACCGGAGGTCGTCTTTTGACCCTCTAACTGATTACATCTCACAGCTATCAGCCAGGCCTGGTCGGGATGCCGCCAATACAAATGCCTCGGCAGACATTTAGCATCAGTGTACTAAATTAACTCATCAGCAATCACCTTCGCTGTGGGCTCATACCGACCTACACCGTCGCCCTAACAACAAACTAACCGTAAACGCGAAGCACGAACCCCGCCCCTAATATACTCAATACAGTAGTAACTCATGTGACTATGAATGCCATACCCTCTGTCATTCGATTCGTCGCAATGTCAAATACCCACTCAAAGGAAAAGCTGATCGCAGCATCGAAATTTTGACATAACAACATGATTAAACATATCCATTAAGGCATCCATAAGGGGAGGTCAAAATCTTACTAAAATTCCGCATTCACGTGACATTCTCTTCTCGCCACACAGGAGCCCAACATCGCCGAAGCCGCCTTGTTTAACAGACCGTCACCCCGACGATGCCGAGGCTATCAACCCTACCAAAACTCACCCGGCACGGCGGCGTCCACCCCAGACAGCAAAAACACCGTCCTGCCGGAGCCAATCCCCAACATCAGAATACCATACCTCACAATGGCTTAACCGAGGCTCAATGCCAAATCGCCTACCTCCAGCCACTCAACCGGACAAGCCGAAACCTTAGTCACCCAGGACTGTAAGTCAAATTCTCTCCGCAGTTCTAGACAACACAAGATTCCACAGGAAATCAGCGACAATCAGCTACTCAGAACGGTCTTTCAATTAACCCTAAGATCCAAGTTCAAATGCAACCTCCCAAATTCCCTAGTCGCTCTGGCACGCCCAACTTCATACGGGGACAGCTATAAAGCACATGACTCACAGTGCCCACAACTCCGCAATCTGGGCAAATAAGACGAAACTTAGCTATACTCTGTGGAAAAGCTCCATGCCCAGAAATAAATTGAGTAATATGCCGATTGGGAGAAACCCACTTATTCACCCACAAACTAGCAACATCTGGGAAAATACCATGCATATAGACACTCGTAATGGATTCATCCCATCGCGCCTGCCATGCAACGAATCCTTGGTTCTGTATTTCTCGTAAACGCTCTGAAGTAAGAAGACCTGCTTTCTTAGAAATATAACGATCCTTACGCTCAATGGCAAGCAAATCTATCGGCTTGATGCCAGCTATTACAGAGACTGCTTCACGCGAGATTGTCTTGTAACCACCAACAACAGCCAACAGCAAAAGACGCTGGGCCCACAAAAATATATCCCTGTAACACTTGTAAACCATACGATGAGCCCAAACCGGTGCAGCGTACAGCAAAATCGCCTAGCAAACATTTATAAAGGATCCGCATAGTACAAAAGTTCAACCCCCGATCGGGATAGACAACCCGCTTAATGCCAAATAAGGCAGTAAGCGCCTCCTTTGCCACGTATTTCAGATGATCCCCGAATCGCAAATTCTCATCAAGGATCACACCCAAATATCTTTGAACAGAAACATACCATATAAGAAGGCCGGCCATGACCGGCCATTTTATGTTGCAAGCTTCACAACCGGATCATAGCTCACGCATGACCTGCTCGAAACTCTGTTTCATTCCTGGAATTCCCTTCCACCAACAGCAACCCATCATCCGCATATGCAACGATACGGCAGCAAATGCAACTGCATCAGGGACTCAAACTCCACCACCCAGAGAAGTGGGCCCAAACACTGCCCTGGGGACATCCTTAGACAGCGTCTTCCCCACCTCAGAATCACCGTCCAGTAGGACACTCGTTTTGAGGCTGAAATAACTCGAGAGAGTCTCAATCTCATTCACCGTACACCGGCGTTGCTGTAACTGATACAAGGCAGAGGTCCACCACAAATTGTTAAATGCCCCTGATATGTCCAAAAAAATATACCCAGCATGTGCATTCACTCAAGGAAGCTACATCCATCACCTTAAGAATAGCATCCTCCGTGCCCCCGGTAGGCCGAAAACCATACAGATGTTCTTGAAGCAATGCTCAGTGGTCAACCTGCTATTTATCCGAAAGTACAACACTTTCTTGAAAACTTTACCTATCATACAATATTGCTATTATTGATATTATTTCTCCAAAATATTATATTTATCCAAATATTAGCGAAATAAATATATTGTTTGATAAAACAATATATTTATATATTGCAAAATATATATATTGTTTGATTGTAGCCAAACAATATTGCTAACAGTAGATACCATGATAAAGAAAGGTCAACATTCCAACTTGCAGCATTATAACAAACCACACTTCTAACTTGCCCCACTCAAATTTTTTTGATCTTAAATTGAGCATAATTCAAGAACGATTCAACCATTCTTCATCAAATTTTCACATGCACAACTTCAGCATATCTAAATTTCAGTTAAACTGATCTATTAGTTTTGGAAAGTTTGAGCAACAAAAATCTTTTACATAAGCCAAAAAACAAATAAATAAATTTTTATATATATATAAGGAAACCACGATTTAAGTGAATAGTATTTTTGTGTTCCTCATACCTCAAAATGTAAACAAAATTCATTGTAATCCCCCCTCTCATGTAAAAACTTTTCTTTGAAAAGTCAGTATTATGCAAAAATTGTATATTATAATACAAAACTATTAGTATAACATATCTATTTTTCTTATAAGTATTTATTTATTATTATAATGGATCAGCAATCTCAAACATTTATTTATTAATTATGTTTTCTCTTTTCCCTTAATCTGTGAAAATTATTTTTATTTAGCAATAACAGGAATAACAGTTATTTGACTAGCAAGAAACATGCAATGGCTGGCCTCCGTGGCGCAAGTGGTAGCATCTAGGACTTTCATCCGGAGGTCCCGGGTTCGAATCCCAGACAGGCATGGCATTTTCCATGCTACAAATCATTCATCTCCATCCTCTGATGCAATACCTAATGGTGGTTCCGGAGGTTAAAAAAAAAGAAACATGCAATGCCGACAGGTTTTTATATGCCCTAATGTACATAAATCTCTGAAAAGTTTATCTCCAGCAGTTAAGCAAATCGGTTATAGGGTATTCTACACTTAAGTGGGATACAGCTGTTTTCAGTGTTTTTACATATTCTATGATAACCTCATTTGAAACCATTATTACTGAATGATCTTTTCATTTGAGAAAACTGAAATGCTAATGTTGGCATAGTATGTATCTCGAAAGTATCTTTTCTTCTTATATGAAGTATACTTACTTATTTATTTACATTCTTTATTTGAAAGAATGGTTTAGTTTAGTTGGCATAAAATATAAATCAACATATATGTATATATATATATAAATACGTAACTGGCTTAATATTGGGAAGAAAATTTTAGCCTAAGTACATTAACATAAAAATGTTCTAAAATTTAGAACATTAAGATAAAAATTTTTATACGGATCTGAATACTAGATCGTGGATACCGGTGTTCTTTGGTGGTTGGGTTTCAAAACAGATAAAGAGAGAGAGAGAGAAAAGTACATTAACATTGATTGGATATGAAAGTAAGTGATATGATATGTAAATAATGAATCACAACTTCACTATGTAGTCTACTTTGAATTTTTTTCAAACCAAAGCATGAAAAACCCTCATTATTGAAAGAGCACCTTAATACAAAACATTCAATGTTAGAGAACAAACCTACAAAGAATTATTTCATTCAAAAATTGTCAAAGGTAATAAGTAAATAAGAAACTATGGTCAACTTATGGTTTAAATGCCTTACAAATATCAAAGTTCAATTAAGGAGGATTATTTCTTTTTAATGTGCTATCAACACAAACTAATTCTAATGGAATATTCAAAAAGCGGATGACTTCTTTGAAAAGAATGAAATGGAAGCAGTGTGTTAGAGTATGTTATGGTAGTGTTCAAACTGTGGCTAGAAAATATATAGTGCTGGAATCAAAGTAAAATCAGTTATAGTAAACTGTACTCCTATACACTACAACATCCACAGAGAACCTTTGCATTTAACATGTTCTCCAGGAGGCCGTCAAGGAAGATTTTATTAAATCTTGGGCTTTAAACTATCTTTTTTTTTTCAATACTCTGTTTTGAAATCAGAAGTGACTGCATTCAGTTACTGCTACCAGAGTAGATGAGCTGGTTTTCTAAAAGAAAGATGCTAAAGAGGTTGCTACACATTCAAAGATACTGCATGATTCATTGATACACGAGCTATAGATTACAACACCATCCTAACAAAGATTTTTAATTAAACATATTTTCAATAACTTACATTTCAGTTTTGCAAGGTGAAACAACAAATTGATTTTCGGTAACGACAAAATGAAGGCATTTATCAAAATGAAAACTCGCTGAAGAAATGATACTTTTCCAAATTTGGAAATTTTTTGATAGCACACAAAATTGAAATGAAAGATAATCTTATCAATTATATACAACACCATTGCCTAATACTCGCTAAAGCTTTTAAAAAATATTTTAAAGAAGATTAAGATTAAGCTTAATTCCTATGAATACAAAACCGTTTCACACTGATTCATTCCTGGAAACCTAATTAATAAAAAGATAGAATCTTTGATAGAACTATCTTGAGATGGAGGTTTGAAAATGGAATATACTACTTAGAATGGAATATTGGCTGAAGGTTAAAAATGAATATTCATCATTACCTAGAAAAGCATTTTTATTCTTAATTCTATTTTCTACCAAATATCTCTGTGAATCTGGATTTTCTGTTATGGTGACAGAAAAAATAAATTTCACAATAAATTAAATCTTGTCCTAAATCTGTGCTTAAAATTAAATTCAACTAAACCATATTTTTTGTATGCTTCATTTGTTTCAAGTATGCAGCACTATCCTTCTCACTGAATTTTTAGTTTTTAAGATTATTGTAATCACTAATTTAAAAGTAGCATTTCATTTTAATAAATTTTTTTTTGTAAAAATGTATAATAAAAAAAATTGTAGTACACTTTTTATAAAATAAATAGGTTCTTTCACAAAAAATTATATGTAGGCGATATTTAACTACTAGCCGTGCGAGGATAATAAGGAATTTTAAAATAAAATACTCTGGTAAGAATGAAAAACTGTATAATGAATTTAAATTTACACTAACAAAACATAC
>JAAAKQ030240183.1:0-11120 GCA_010016005.3 Zanna intricata | reverse complement strand
GAATTGTAGCGTGTGTGAAAAACGCCATGCCTGACCGGGATTCGAACCCGGGACCTCCGGGATGAAAGGCCGAGACGTCTTTCATCTGTTAAATATACCAGAAGCTATAAGTGAAAAATTTTCCTGAATGTAATCTGATCGAGAAATGTGATTATGTTGTAAAAGCAAATGAATTAGATTTGTTGCAAGATCCTGCAATCAAACAGTTGATTTGTTTATAATCTTTTTATTATGAAAGCAAATGCAATAGCAAAAATAATTGATGTCAGCTCTGTAGTTGAATAGGGTGTTAAAGATTATTTATCTTAAATGTATACAGTTTAAAATTAATAACATATTTATATAAGATTTCTTTACATTAAATCTTAAACTGCTTATTATAACAAGAATATTATAATTAATGTTATTCATAATTTAAGTAAATAATGTAACACTATTTTATACTCAATGTAAAATTTTTAATTTCCTTTAGAACAATTTAAATAAAATGTTTCATGATTTATCATGGATTTTCTATTTCATAAAATTTGTAGTTATGTTTAAATTAATTTTTTTTAAATAATATGAAGTTTTTTATTTGTTTCTGTGTAGTTAGTTATATTTAAGTAAAAAAATATAAGTATTGTTTTATAATATTAACAAATTGTTTATATCCTGATGTTTTAATGTACAACAACAAATGTAATGTAATAATTCTAAGAATATGTACATAAGAAAAAAATTATGTGCACTTGTATTAATAAAATTTGTAAAACCCTAATTAATATTTATTTGATAATGTGTTTACTATTATTTATTAAAAAATAAATGATTTTACAAAAATAAACTTTATTTTTAATTCAGATTACCTTCATGTAGAGGTGTAGAACATAACATATATATATATATATATATATATATGTAGAGGTGCACCCTTCTAAAAGAAGGGTACAGTGCATATGGTGAAAATAAAAGCTTGCTTGCACAAGGCAGACAGTCTTTGTGCAGGTCATTGTGTATATTGCTCTTGTGACATTAGGCTCATTCAGAACCAAATAATATGCAGTACAGTGTCATTAACTATTCTCATAAATATCAAAACTTTTTTCCACAATTAAAATTTTTTATCATTTTGTTAAATTTTAGACAATAATTTCCTTAAAAATATTTAGTGTCCTAATTTTTTTTTTTTTCTTCAGTCACTTGACTGGTTTGATGCAGCTCTACAAGATTCCCTATCGAATGCCAGTCGTTTCATTTTAGTATACCTTCTACATCCTACATCCCTAACAGTTTTTTTTATATATTCCAAATGTTGCCGACCTGCACAATTTTAAAGCCAATATCAAAGCTAGGATTCCTTAATACGTGGCCTATAAGTCTGTCTCTTCTTTTAATTATATTTTTCCAAATGCTTCTTTTTTCATCGATTTGATGCAACACCTCTTCATTTGTCAGTTTATCCACCCATCTGATGTTTAACATTCCTCTGTAGAACAACATTTCAAAAGCTTCTAATCTTTTCTTCTCGGGTACTCTGATCGTCCAAGTTTCACTTTCATATAAAGCTACGCTCCTAACATATACTTTCAAATATGTTTTCCTGATGTTTAGATTAATTTTTGATGTAAGCAAATTATATTTCTGACTGAAAGCTCATTTCACCTGTGCTATTCGCCATTTTATATCACTTCTGCTTCGTCCATCTTTAGTAATTCTACTTTCCAAATTACAGAATTCTTCTACCTCCGTAATCTTTTCTCTTCCTATTTTTATATTCAGTATCCATCTACATTATTTCTACGATATTTCATTACTTACATTTTCATCTTGTTTATTTTCATGCGGTAGTTCTTGCATATGACTTCATCCATGCCATTCAATATTTCTTCCAAATCTTTTTACTCTCTGCTAGAATTACTATATATTATCAGCAAATCATAGCATCTATCTTTTCACCTTGAATTGTTAGTCTGGATTTAAATTGTTCTTTAACATCATTAACTGCTAGTTCTATGCAAAGATTAATATGTAACGGGGATTGGGAACACCTTATATCACCCCCTTTTATATTACTGCTTCATTCTTATGTTCTTTGATTATTGCTTTTGCAGCAGTTTGGTTCCCATAAATGTTAGCAATTGATCTTCTATCTCTACACTTGAATCCTAAAGTTTTTAAAATCCTAAACATTTTATTCCAGTTTACGTTATCAAATGTCTTTTCTAAGTCTATAAATTTCATGTATGTCGGTTGGTTTTTTTTTAATCTTTCTTCTACTATTAATCTAAATGCTAAAATTTACTTCCCTTGTCCCTATACTTTAACTGAAACCAAATTGCTCTTCTGCTCACATTTCTTCCACTTTCCTCTCAAGTCTTCTGTACAGAATTTTAGTTAGGATTTCTGAAGCTAATTGTTGTGTACTTTTGTGTAACTGTTGAGCTAATTGTTCTGTATTTTTCACATTTATCTGATCCTGCTTTTTTTGGAATCATGACAATAACACTCTTTTTGAAGTCTGACGGAACCTCCCCTTTTTTGTAAAGACTTGTATTACACACCAGTTTGTATAATTTATCTATCACTTCCTCAACTGCACTTGCACAGTAATTCTGCAGGTATCCTGCCTATCCCAGGAGCCTTTATCCCATTCAAGTCCATTAATGTTGTAGTAGATTTAGATCTCAGTATTGTAACTCCCTTTTGATCCTTTTCCGACTTCCTCTTCTTCCTCTATAACACCAGTTTCTGATTCATTTCGTTCATGTAACTCTTCAATATATTCCGCCCACCTATCAACCTTTTCTTTTGTATTATAAATCGATGTACCATCTTTATTTAACACATTATTAAATTGCCACAAAATTCTCCTTAACTTTCCTGCATGCTTCATCTATTTTACTGGTGATCATTTCTCTTTTCCCTTCTGAACACTTTTCTTTAATCCACTCTTCTTTTGTAATTTGCTCTTCCTATTTATTGTATTTTCTAATTTTCAATAGGACCTTTTACTTTCTTCATCACTAGCATTTTTACACTTTTTACGTTTATCCATCAGCTGCAATATATCCTCTGTATCCAAGGTTTTCTACCAGTTCTCTTTGTTCTGTCTAAGTTTGCTTCTGCTGATTTAAGAATTTCCTTTTTAACATTCTCCCATTCTTCTTCTATATTTTTTATCTTATCATTTTTACTTAGACCTCTTGCGATGTCGTCCTCAAAAATCTTTACCTACTCTTCCTCAAGCTTCTCTAAATTCCAACAATTCATCTGATGCATTTTCTTTAGGTTTTTAAACCTCAATCTACATTTAATTATCACTATATTATGGTCGCTATCGATGTCTGTCCCTGGATATTTATTGCAGTTGACGAGTTGTTTCTAAATCTTTGTTTAACCATGATGCATTTTTTTTAAATCAGATACCTTGCAGTATCACCAGGAGTTTTCCACATGTATATTCTTCTATTATGATTTTTAAACTGGGTGTTGACAATTACTAAATTATACTTTGTGCAAAACGTTATAAGTTGGTCCCCTCTTTCCTTCCTTTGGCCCAGCTCATATTCCCCCAATATTTCCTTCCTTGCCTTTTCTGATGCTTGCATTCCAATCTCCAACTATTATTAAATTTTCATCCCCTTTTATATGTTTAATTGCTTTGTCAATTTCTTTGTATGCACACTCAACCTCATCATCACGGACACTTGTAGACATATAGAAATTAACAATTGTTGTTGGCTTAGGTTTTGATTTTATCCTTATTACAATAATTCTATTGCTAAACTTTTTTAAAATACTCTATTCTTTTCCCTATCTTCTTGTTCATTATGGAACCTACTCCTGCTTGTCCTTTATTTGATGCTGAGTTAGTTATTCTAAAGTCACCTGACCAAAAGTTGTTTTCCTCTTCCCACCAAACCTCACTAATTCCTACTATATCTCACATTTAACCTATTCATTTCCCTCTTTAAATTTTTTAATCCACCAACCTTTTTTATACTTCTAATATTCCACGCTTCGACTTGTAGAATGTTATTTTATAATTTTATGGTGATCCCTTCCTTAGTAGTCTCCACCCAGAGATCTGAATGGGGAACTAGTTTACCTTCGGAATTTTTTATCAAGAAAGGTGCCTCCACCTTTATTTTATGAGAATAAGTCCTATTTTATGATAAGTCCTCCTGACCTATACCCTTAACAACTACTGAAAGAGCTGCTGGCTCTCTTTCAGGAATCACTCCATAGTCTGGCCCTCAACAGATACCTCTCCAATATGGTTGCACCTTCGGTCTAGCTACCCTGTATCACTGAGTACACAAGTCTCCTCACCAACGACAAGGTCTCATGATTCGTAGAGGGAGAGTGTACTTATAAATATTTCTTACTGTAAATAGTACAAAAACAAATAGTTTATATTTGTGTTAATAGACTATTATGCTTGTATGTATTAACAGGTTAGTGGACGGATTTTGAGTGGAGGGTAGGTAGAACCCCTGAATAAATTTTATATAATATTTATTGTATGCATTGTTTATGAAGAGAATAAAACACTCCATAGTCAACTTCATTAGATAATTAATAATATATATAATTTTATGAAGAAAGAAGTTAGGAAAACTAGAAGACAACAAACATTTAGTAAACATTCAAAAATATATAGAAATAAATACTGCGGCTGCAGCTTGTAGAATTTCAAGATCACAAGTTCAAAAGAACTCCAAAAAGAAAAGCAGTTTCTTCTTAAATCTGAATCCCAGTCATACTCATTCAGCATACCAAAAAAGTATAAACAATGTTCAAAACCAGTTAGTGGACTACAGAAAGTTTTGATCAAGACATTGTAAGAACAGTTAACAAGTTTCATACAAAACATATTGAACTGCGTACCCTAATTAAATAAATTACATGAAAAACTTCTGAAGAGTATTATTGAAAGGTTCTAGAACTACACTAGCAGCTATCCTGAAAGAGTTAGGGTTTAAGTGGTGTAAAACTGATAATAATAGGAAACTTTTGATTGAGAAAGAAAGCACCTGGTGGAAGAGAATGGAATATTTAAGAAAAATGACAGACTGCATAAAATAAAATGACCCTCAGTGGGTTACGACTCAGTGGTGTAGTAGTAAAAGTGCCAGTTAATAACGGTGATTGATTAATTATAATCCACAGCGGAGGAGAAATGGGGTTCATTCCAATTGTGATATTAACTTGGAAAATGAGTTCAAAAAATGGTGACTATTATAAAAGTGTCAACAACAATTTCATGAAGCAGGCATCTAAAAAATTAATTCCTGATTTCCTCCCCCCCCAGTCCATGGTTATTATTAATAATGTGCCATACCATAATTCAGTTCTAGTGAAGCCTCCAAATTCAAATGATATGAAAAGTGGCATGATTAATTGGTTAGAAAAGAACAATTTTCCATTTAATCAAGCAGTGTTAAAACAGGAATTGGATGACATAATTAAATCACATAGAAATGTAAAAATAAAATACCATTTTGGTAAACTATTAACAAAAACATGGGCATCAGGTTCTGCGACTTCCACCTTACCATCCCAATTTAAATCTGATTGAATGGTATGGTTGACTGACAAAACTTTTTAACTTTTTTAATATAAAAAATTAAAGTTAAAAAATTTTGGAATTTTTTTCTTTTAGTTTAAATAAAATTTTAAATTACATAAAATCTTTAAACATTATATCAGGAGACTGAAGTCTATTAAATAAGCACCTTAGCTACAAGTTAAGGTTTTTGTACAGCCATTGGATAGGAAACAGAGGCTCTGAATGGTCTGAATGATTCAATACATGTAATGACACAAATTTAAATGATACATCTATCGAATCAATAGATTCAATATATGTAATGATACAGTTTTCAAGGGTACAATATCTCCAAAGTTCCCTTTGTCCTAAGGTTTTGTCTTAAGTACAGATCTAATGAGTACATAGTCGAAACATCAAAAACTAGAAAAGATCCAAGAATAATAGAAGGAGGTGGACAATGTGAAATGATGACCTATCCGTGGAAAACTCATGAAATGAGATGAACCCCATTCTAATCTGTGGCCAGTTGTGCTCGACCAGTTTTTTCTAATATCTTGTTTAATCCAGCCGCTGGGAGACCACAAATATCTGACACTCCAAAGGTACTATTTAAAATTAAATTGCAGTTAATACTAGGCATAAAATTGAAATAAATTATTCATTACAAAATTTTAGATAACTCATTTCAACTACTTATTGCAGATTTTTTTATAATAATGAATAAACTGTAAATCTGAATAATAAAATTAAAAAAAAAAAAATCATGTTATACAAGTCATTCAGTTGGTTTTATATCAAGAACACTTGACACCCAAACATTTATTCAGGTTTTTTTTTATCATTTACTACTTTTGTTCATTAATAATATAAAAAATATTGAATAGTTCATTGGTAAATGGCATTGCAATGACTTTGTATTTATTTATATTTCTAATTTTTTACAATGTATGATATTTATTATGCATATTCACATACTCATACATTAGACAAGCAAAGAAAGATGATAAATCTGCACTTTGGTCAAATGAAATGTTATTAAGTAAACTGTAAAAAATTAATACTCATATATAGTTAATGATTTTACATTTTAAAGCTTTTTGTAACTGATAATACATCTGTAATACCATTAATAAACTCAAATGTACTGAGTTTGTACAGATGTTTTGTACATAATTTATACAATTATTTTATAAACTAATTAAAAAATAAAACAAACATCTAAGGATGCACTTCTGACTAATATTGCTTTTTATTTTGCATTTACATTACTTTAAAATGCAGTGGTCATATTATATTATTATTATTAGTTTTTTTTTTTTTTTTGGTGTTATACAGGCATCGACTACTATGGTCATTAATCCTCATCACATTCTTTAAAAATTGATATTTAAATCACTGTAAGGCTCATCATATGTTGGGGTGTAAAGGGCCCTAACATTTATTTAAAAACACTAAATACAAACATAAAACATTGACGAACCCACATTTTGAACACAAGAAACAGTTACAGGGTGTAAAGGGCCCTGATATTAAAAATAAAAAAAGAAATAAATAAACAAAATGAATATATATATACATATATATGGTACACTCTTCCATTAGATGCTTGACTATAAGTGGTTTATAGCATATACCACATATTGGTCTATCTTCACTGGTTAACAAATATGAATTTGTTATTCGTGTTTGACCGATTCTAAGTATAGTCACTGCCACTTGTTATTGGGAGTCAGTTTCACATCGCTTTTCCATCTATATTGAGAAGTTTTTACAGCATTTAATTTTGTATTCAATCTTCTCCATTCATTACTCCAGTTGCTTCTAATTAAATTAGACAGTTCTTTATATCAGTCACTCGTACAGGAATTACATCCAAATTGTCACAGACTGTTTCCATTCAGGCAGCTTCATCTGCGCTTTCATTTCCTGCAATACCAGCATGACCAGGAATCCATACAAATATGCATCACTATCCTCATCTATTTAAAACATACAAAATAGACAGGATGTTAGCAATCAGGACATCCTTATGTATGTATTAGGTCTAACTTTCTTAAGTGCAACTTTCTAGTGGATGAATATACAATATATCCGTAATCAAGTTTCGATTGTACCAATGGTTTATACAGCCTCAATAGTATATCTTCAACTGAGCCCCAGTTAATATTGGATAAACATTTAATAATGTTTAGGGCTTTTTTGCATCTATCACTCAAATCCTGTATATGTAATCTGCACGTAAAGGAACCGGAAACGTCTAGCTCAAGTGCAACGCACCGCAGCTTTGCGAGTCGCCTCCACATATCAGACGGTTTCCGAGCCTGTAGTACTGGTGGTCGCCAACGTCATAGTCATTGCTCTTTTGGCAAGGGAGCGCCAGGCGGCCTACAGGAAGCGACGCGCAGGCAAAGACCGGGAGACCATCGCCAAGGAGGAACGGGCTCGCACGTTTCTCGCATGGCAAGAGACCTGAGACCGTGAGACTGGAAGGCGATGGACCGCAAGGCTTATCCCTCAGGTCAGACCGTGGACGGAGCAGCCACATAGAATACTACCTGACCCAGTTTAAAACGGGTCACGGGTACTTCCACGCTTACTCCGTGTCATAGGAAAAACGCCATCTCCCGATTGCCTCTACTGCCCCGGTGTACAGGACGACACCGAGCACACCTTTTTCAAATGTGCTTCATGGGCTGCTGCGGTGAAGTGACTTTTTTAGTTATTCCCTCACCCCAAATGACTTGATAATGGACTTCCGCCCGAAGGTTGACGTGCTGAAGGATGTGACCCTTGCTGCCGCCGGTGGGCTCGTGGTAGCTGGGGACTTTCTCTATAGGGGTGGAGTGGGGTATGGCGCATACCGACTACAGAAAAAAATACATTCTGAACATGGCGGCAGGTACTGGAATCGTAATCCTCAATACAGGGAATAGGATGACGTTCCGCCGTCCAGAATATTTGAAGACCATTCCAGATATTTTCCTCACCTCCGAAAAGCTGGTCATGCTCGTCCAGGACTGGAGATTTCTCGAGGATTACACCGGTAGCGACCATCTATACATCTCCTTTAGAGTCCTAGATGGTGCACGGAAGCGCCCGGGTCCTCCACGTCTGGTGAAAAGATATAATGAATAAGATCGACGAGAACAGATTCAAAGGAACGATCTGATCAGAGTTTTCTCTTTTTTTGATCAGAGGTTATAGCCTCTAAAAAAATCACCAACGGGGGAGACGCTGGCGCTGAAGCCGTAGTTGCTTCGACCATGCGGCTGATCGCTTCTGCATGCGATGCCTCCATGCCCCACGGGTGGCCAAGGCATCGGAAGCGACCTTGTACTGGTAGACATTGGAGATTGCGAGGCTGCGCCGAGAGTGTCTTAGATTAAGACGAATGGCGCAACAGGAAAGGTATCGCACGGATGAGAACGCCAGATCAGCCGAGCATAAGCGGCAAAGAAGAGGTTTCGTCAAGTCATCAACGTGAACAAGTCACGCTGCTGGTGAGAACTGTTAGAGACTGTAGATGCAGACGCTTGGCGGCTGGGTTACAAGATAGTAACTCGGCGATTGGGGTCACTAGTTCCACTAGACGAGGCTAAAGCGGAGCACGTCATTAGAACTTTGTTCCCGGCTCACTCGGTCCGTGCCGAGCGGACTTAGGCGGTGACTTAGGCGACTACCCGGTTCTCTCGATGGAGGAACTGGAGGTAGTCCTAAGGTCGCTGAAGGCTAGAAAAGCACCTGGTCCCGACGGCTTACCAGGTGAGGAGCTCAAGCTGGTGGCTCGCTGCAAGCACCGTCTGCTTCTAGACATGTATAATGCTGTGGAGCGCGCCCAACTGAGTCTCAGACGAATCATGCACAGAGTCAGTGCCTGGCAGGACGACCATGGGTTGTATCTGGCCCTCAGCAAAACGGAGATCCTGGTTCTGACGAAGAAGCGTATCGACAACCCCCTCTCACTGCGGGTCGTGGATGAAGTTGTCGAGACTAAGCCGGCCGCAAAGTACCTCGGTATGATGATTGACCGATGACGCAGCTTTGCTGAGCTGCTTCGGAGTCGCCGACAAAACTGGAGAGTCGTAACTGCTCTCAGCCGGCTTATGATGAATATCGACCGATCGAAGGCCAGTAGACGGCGGTTGCTGATGTCCATGGTGCATTCCGTCCAGTTATACGGTGCGAAAGTGTGGGCCCTGGCATAACTATTCGAAAAGAACTGGAAGCGGATTAGCCCAGGTGCAACGCGCACCGCAGCTTTTGGAGTCGCTTCCGCGTATCCGACGGTTTCCGAGCCTGCAGTACTGGTGGTCGCCAACGTCATACTCATTGATCTTTTGGCAAGGGAGCGCCAGGCGGCCTACAGGAGGCAACGCGCAGGCGAAAACCGGGAGACCATCGCCAAGGAGGAACAGGCTCGCACGTTTCTCGCATGGCAAGAGAGCTGGGACCGTGAGACTGGAAGACGATGGACCGTAAGGCTTATCCCTCAGGTCAGACCGTGGACGAAGCGGCGGCATGGAGAGGTGGAACACTATCTGATCCAGTTTTTAACGGGTCACGGGTACTTACCCGCTTACTCCGTGTCATAGGGAAAACACCATCTCCCGATTACCTCTACTGCCCCGGTGTACGGGACGACACCTTTTTCAAATGTGCTTGGTGGGCTGCAGATCGAGGGACCACCCGTGTTACTACTTACGACTTTATAAACCATATAAAACTCACTCTTCGTGCCAAGTGGCAAGATGGCTGAACTGTTACAGTTAATAACAAACTGAGGCAGATTAAAGAGTCTGTGTTGGCATGGGACTCCTCATGCAGAAAAATTCGTCGTGAGGAAGTAGTCTTCTGTCGATTGCAGATAGGGCATACGAGAGCTACCCACAGGTACCTTATGTCAAGAGAGAGTCCACCTTTGTGTATAAGATGCGACTGCCGCTTAACAGTTCGTCATATCTTGATAGACTGTATATGTTATGCGGCCTTACGTCGCAAATTTAAATTACCGGTCAATATTCGCCATTTTTTAAAAAATGACAATACAGTGATAGATAGGGTTCTCAGATTTCTGCGAAGCATAAATATTTTTAATAAAATTTAAGATATATTTTTTTCTTTGTTATCCGGTAAGGGAACTTCTACACCCCTTACGAATTTTTAACTGTAACATAGCCTTTTTTTGATTTTCCATTAAGGAACCTTTTACACCCCTTAAGGATTTTTACAGAACTTGGGACTGATATTAGTTTTAAGATTTATCATGTATTAATTTTAAGTTCTCATGTTATCTGTGATAGTAGTTTTAACTTCTGTTTACACTTTAATATAAGTTTATTGTTATTTTATCTCTGATATTAGTTGTAAGTTTTACGGTGTACTAATTTTAAGTTTTAAAATATTGTACTGTGATTTTTGCTTTAAGTTTTATTTTATTTTAATCTAGTTTTAGTTTTTACCATTTTAATTTTATCTTTTGTGATATTAGTTATAAGGTTTTAATAAAATTTTTTTTTTTTTTTTTTTTTTTTTTTAGTGTTTTAAATATATTTTTATTTAAGGCATTTAATCCAAGTGATAATAA
>JAAAKQ030240172.1:0-11120 GCA_010016005.3 Zanna intricata | reverse complement strand
AACAGAACTTATCTGGTGAATTTTTACACAGTCTACGCTGATTGGATGACATCTCCACACTAAACTATGTAAAAAAACACATATAAACTCACTTGCACAGGTTTGTGCCTTAATTTGATGAAATTAACGTTAAACTATGTATGAAAACACATATAACCTCACTCTAACAGGTCTGTGACTTCACTGTCAATGATGAAAGAAAACCAGCATACCCCCACCACTCTTCTGTAGTGTTGCCAACTGTCGAGTTACAAATACAGAAATACAGTGAAATTTACCAGTCCGCGATGTCATATTCCAAGGTATCTGAGGCCTCGGAGATAGAATCATCCAATCCTTCGCAGTAAACGACGGAAGATTAACCCGGGCCGGAGACTCAAGTACTGCCTGACCCACGATACCGAAATCTCAGGGCTCGCACTTAGCAGTACGGCTACGATACCCTTCCCCATTGGACAATCCCCGCCCAAGGGCCGAAATGACTGACTCATACTGGGTGGCGCAAGATTTTGGCAGAGCAAGCTCACACCAGCTGACCCTCAACCCGACTCCACAACCGGGAAAAGGGATCGGCACTCCTCCCAGCGTCGACAAAAACTGATCACGGTCATGCCTTCCTCCACTACTGTGAACAACGAAACCTAGAAGCACAACCGCAACCACCTAGGACATCTCGGGACCGTCAGTCCCGTACTCCACAGGGAGCTCCTGAACAAAACTATCACCCCACTGGCCGACGTAAGCGAACGTACCGAATTACCTTGTCGTTGCCCGCCCCAAACATGTACATAGTTGTTATTCCACAGACATGAGGTTGGCTTTGTCTGGGGCAAAAAATGGTACATTATATGAAAAATTAATTTCAGTTCCAAAATTAAGTAGACCCTCAAGATTTTTGTGATTTAAAACAGTCATTATAGTTAGCCGTTTTACTGGCTTCTTCGAATTGATTGGCAACTAGCTTTGCAATTTCGTTTGGAGTATCTCTAATATCATTTTCATATTGAAGGCAGCTGATAGGAGCAAAATTTGCATGCACACAGATAGCCTTCACTCAGTTCCAAACGTGTTATGCAGTCGTATTCCTGTCAATGGATGACATGTATTATTGCCAGGATCGTTTTTTAGCGTCTATCATTATTCTTTTGGCATATGCCCTGTATTTTTTGAAGGCAATTAGATTTTCTCATGTTGGACGTTTCTTAAAAGCGTTATATGCTTTTTTCTTTCTTTTAATTGCTTCACTGATTTCATCGTTCCATCACGGAACGGGCCTTTTCTTTAGTTTCCCTCATGTTCTGGGAATGCACCTTGACGCTGAAATGAGTATAGCGTTTGTTGTGCTGTCACCATCAACTTCGACAACTCCAGTTGTTTGTGGGAGTATCGTATCAGCAGTGAAGCTCTTCCAATCTGCCTTTTCAAACATCCATCTTTTAGTGATGGGATATATTTTTCTCTCAATGTCAGTTGTAATTTGCACCGGAAAATGATCTCTTCCATACAGATCATCTAAAACGCGAAACGAGTACCTCGATGTTATTGGCGCACTTATAAGTGCTAAATCTATACAGGACATCAATCCATCTCTGGCACTGAAAAAAGTTCCTGAGCCATCATTTGAGAGAACCAAATTGGAATTTAGTAGAATTCTCTTCCACGGGGATCTACTCGAACCGATCCCCAGAGAGAATTGTGTGCATTAAAGTCGCCCACCAGTAGTATTGGTGGGGGAAGCTGATCAATAAGATGTGCTATGTCATCCTCTTTCCAATCAAAATTCGGCAAGTATATGCTGCAGATGGTGACTTGCAGCGGAAGCTTCATTTTGACTGCGACCGCCTGCAAATTTGTACACAACCGCTTCGGTGGTAGCTCTAGTCGATGTTAATATGGTTACTCCACCTCGAACTCTTATATTTGGCGGTTGATCTCGCCGGAATATCATCTCATATCTTCTTAAATTGAAATTATCGATTCAGCGGAAATGAGTTTCTTGCAAGCATACACAAACTGGATCTATATCATGTACCAAACGCTGGAGCTCATGGATGTTTGACAAACATCCATTAATGTTCCATTGGATTATCGACTCGCTTATTTTGGATCAAGTTATAGCCTGGGTTTTCTCTTCAGCCATCCCTTCTTTCTCTTTTTCTCCATCCGCCGAACAGCTTCGTGCTCGGCGGATATGTCATCCACCGCACAGCTTCCGGACTCCGAATCGGAGGCCATCAAAGCTGCGGACGACGACGGACAGTAATCGACGCCCGGTGCGGGCACTGATGAGGGGGTGGGAACCTGGGAGAATTCCGTAATAGGAGCCGCACCAGTAACCGCCCCAGGAAGGGGGAAACAGAGCCCCCCCTGCGTGCTTTTGGGTGGCCTCTATGGTTTAGAGACCACCCCTGCTGAAGGAGGCTTGAAAGGCTCCTCCGTAAACTTTGCAACAACTTTCATCGACCCGTCATGCAGTATATTTTGTAGGCTTACTCTAGTCACGGGTTTTTCAGCCACTTTCAGTTTATTAGATTCAATTGCTCTGTTAACACGTTTCATCTGAATGTGAGTCGTCGTACTTTTTAATATTTCTTTTTGCTGAATCTTATTCTCAAGTATATTTTCTATTAGTGCGGCCAGGGTTGGAGCAAGGTTAGAAATCAACTGCTCCACGTCAACTTTAGGTGACAAAAGGGCAGCAACCACCTCCGCATAAGAAGTCGTCGGACAAGGGGTTCTGGAGTTTACAATTTTCTTAGCTTCAGGATAGGTCAGCTTTTGCATTGTTTTGACCTCCTGAATTGCTGTTCCATTTTATAAAGTGAGCAGTTTCATGATCTGCAGTTATGGTGTCCTTTGCAATTAATGCAGACTGGAGGGTCTTTGCATGGCTCACCCTCATGCGGCTGTATTCCGCATAAACATATCTCCTGCCCCTCACATCTTGCCTCAGTGTGGCCAAAACGCTGGCACTTGAAGCACCTCATAGGTTGAGGAATACAAGCACGCACATCTAGGCGATGAATCCCAACTCTTACCTTTTCTGGTAAATTAGGCCTATTAAAGGTTAACAAATGGGATGCCGAAGAAAAAACTTTACCATCTCTCCTCATGGTCAACCTGCGGCCGTGAATGACCCCTTGGCTCGACATTTCCTCAACAATTTCATCTTCCGTGAAGTTTAAAAGATCACGGCAAACAACGACTCCTTTTGGTGAACTACTACTTTTGGCTACTATGTGGCTGCACTTCCACGGAGAAATCACCAATCTTTTTTAATAGGAGCAATTCATCACTTTGGCTGTCATTAACAGTTTCTACGTACAGACCATTGAACGTCTTTTTAATCTCTTTTACAGGGCCACCAGCACATTTCGGAATTTCTCTAGCAATTAAGAAAAGGTTTTTGGAAACTACCATTTTCCCTTGTAATTACTAAATGTCTCCGTTTGGGCGAATTGCCACCAAACAACGCTCTCTTTAATTCTTTACTGAGTCTCTCAGTATCTTTCCTTATTGCATCTTTTCCCTGACTAAATTTCCTCATCGCTTGTGACGAATCGGCGCTTTCAAAACGAGGGTGTTTACGTGGACCCTCTGCCACGAGTTGTTGTTTATTCTTCATTATATTTTGTCCCTTCTGCAGCAAGGCTGCCGCCGGGGTACACCCCCACTCCAAGGATGCTAATCTTGGAGGTCCGTTCTGGTACTCCGGCGGAACCAGCATACGTTTTGCCAGAGAGAGGATGCGCAATCTCTGCACTGACTCCAGGCCCCTACTAGCCGAAGCTTTCAGGGCTCCCATGCACCGATATACATGGGCACCTTACCACATGCTTGCCATCGCGGGGGAACATAAACAGTGGAAGGGTCTCCGTTACACCTGCAATCACTTCGACCCTAGCCGTCACATCGCCAGCTCTAAAGACGATCCGTATCCATAAACAGTAAAAATTTCGTACCTGCAGGTGACCGAAAAAACAATCCTTATTGCGGCCTGTGGGTGAAATTAGGCCGACCAAAATCGATCTCTAAGAGAAAGAAATCTCGGAGCCCCGTTAGCCAGCATTAGGAAATGTACGTACGTACAGCTGTTTCCAACCTGGACGTGGAACGTAAATGGTATCTACCGGACGTGGGCATTATGTACCACAGGGCAGGGCAATACTATTATTATTTGGGCAATTATACGGGCATACTGATATGACTATTAGCCTTCGTCATATTCTTTAAATTTAATCATTAATCACCGTAAGGCTCGTCATATGTTCGGGTGTAAAGGGCCCTGAAGGCCAGCAGACGACGATTGCTGATGTCCACGGTGCATTCCGTCCTGTTATATGGAGCGCCCAGGCATTACGGTTCGAAAGAAACAGGAAGCGACTAGCGCAGGTGCAACGCACCGCAGCTTTGCGAGTCGCTTCCGCGTATCGGACGGTTTCCGAGCCTGCAGTACTGGTGGTCGCCGGAGTCATACCAATTGCTCTTTTGGCAAGGGAGCGCCAGGCGGCCTACAGGAGGCGACGGGCAGATGAAGACCGGGAGACCATCACCAAGGAGGAACGGAATCAAACGTTTCTTGCATGGCAAGAGACCTGGGACCACGAGACTAGAGGACGATGGACAGCAAGGCTTATCCCTCAGGTCAGACCGTAGACGGAGCGGTGCCATGGAGAGGTGGAGTACTTTGTGACCCAGTTTTTAACGGGTCATGGGTACTTCCGCGCTTATCTCCATGTCATAGGGACATGGAGACCCCCGACTGCCTCTACTGCCCCGGTGTACGAGACGACGCCGAGCACACCTTCTTCAAATGTGCTCGGTGGGCGGCAGATCGAGGGGTACTAGAAGCAGATCTCGGAGCACTGAGCCCCCAAAACGTAGTTGAGATGATGGTCCGTAACCTACGCAACTGGGAGAGAGTGGCTCGATCCGTCGGCAGCATTCTCAGGACGAAGAAGGATGACTTAGATAGTCGTAGGGATTACAACAATCTCCACTAGGAACCTTCCGATTTTTTTTAAAATATATTAAGTCTGAATTAAATTATAGTTCTAATTAGTGATTAAGGGCATTGGAAGTATTTTAGCATCAGTGTTATGATCTGTGTTTAATTTAAGTTTAAAATTTGGTAAGTTCCCGAAATTTATAAAATTGTAGTTGTATTTCCACCCCCCAAAAAAAGGAAATCTGCATGACATAACTAATTATAGGCCGATCTCTGTTTTGGGAGTCATCTCTAAACTATTTGAGAAGATTGTTCACTATCATCTATATGCACTTAGTGACCAAATTTCGTGACTAGAACATAGCTTTGTTAAAAATAAGTCAACAACAGCGAACCTAGTTGATATGTTGACTTACATTGTGCCTAAGGTTGAACATCGGAGTCAGGCGGATGCCGTCTATTGTGAGCCCGACTTCAGTAAAGCATTCGATACGGTTCCTCACAGTATCTTTATGAGTAAATTCAGGTCTTATGGTCTTATTGATCTAATGCTATGTTGGTAAAGTATTATTTAACGGATCGAAAATTTAAAGTTAAGGTTAAGGAAGAGCTTTGTGGTGAGTTCCCGATTTCTTCTGGAGTTCCTCGGGGTTCCAACTTTGCCCATTGTAGTTTATATTTTTTATTAACGACATAGCCAGGCATATATATTCACCATCATTCAAGTATGCTGATGATCTGAATATATGTACTGAGATTAGAATTGCATCTAATAGGATTGCGCTACAGCAGAATATCGATGAAGCAATCAGATGCTCGAAACTCAATGAGATGGAGCTTAAAATCTGTAAGAATAACTAGTACGTATACTAGAAAAACATGTATATCTGTACGTATACTAGAAAAACAGCACCGGTTATGTAAAAATATAGAATGATCGACGCAGTCATTCCCAGAGTCAAAAATATTGAAGATCTGGGTGTTAATATCGACGCTAACTTGTTATTTAACGAGCGCGTAGCTAGAATTGTCTCTCGTGCTAGGAGGGACTTAGGTCTGATTTTCTGGATCGGTAGACATTTTAAACGTTCTACTGCATTCCTGCGTTTGTTTCATACGATCGTTCATCCATTGCTGGAGCGCTGCAGCGTCGACTGGAATTACTAGCAAACAACTACAACAGGAATTACTACAAGTCTACCGCTGAAAGTATTGAGGCCATCCGGAGAAAATTCATTAATTCCTTGGTTATTAGAAGTTTTGTTGATCTAGCCCCTTACGTGCAGCCGTGCAGATTCTTTCGACTATCTTTATTCTGTCAGCGTAGCAGTAGAGCTTTTGTCTTGTATCCCTGGAAGCTTCTGCACGGTCGGATCGATGGACCTATTGAGCCCATCCGTCTGAGTCCTTGTGGAGGGATAAGACAATTTCGGCAGTTTTACTACACGGAGCGTTCCTCTAATGCTCCTCTGTCCCGGAATGTTAATTATGCAAATGAGATCGCTAACTTTGTGGATTTCTTCGCTTTGTCTAGTCAGTGCTTTAAAAAGGAGTTTAATATTTTTTCTTCGTATTCTTTAATGTTCTCATTCTTTGTTACTTAATGTTCCATATGTTCTTCAATGCGTAATATTCTTCATCTGTTGTATATACGTATATTGCTTGGTATAGCTTACTTGTAATGTTGACTTGTACGTCGCTTGTTATTAAATATGAATATTAAATCGATGACAATGAGATTTTTCTTCATGTTATTTCTACTCTTTATTTTTTTTGTTTTTGTATATATGCTGTTATGAGTTAAAATTAATAAATATGTGGTATATTAAGCCTTAAGACTTTTCTGTCACATTGTTTCCCCCTTGGTACCTGGCTGTGGGTCACACTTGTGGGAGGCAGGGTGTAGGGGAGAATGGGAGCCCTGCAATAAAAAAAAATCATTATTATTACTTATAAATTATCATACTTAAAACTAATAATTGTTAAGTCCATTATTATGAATTTATAATGTTTTTTTTCTTGAAGTTTTAGGGGCATCGACTACTTAGGCCATTAGCCCCTTCTACTCAAAAAAAAAGTAAACGAGTTACTTCTAAATCCAAGAAATTTCCTTATACTCGGACGTTCTGTAATTATATTCAAATCTCTGATCTTTGACTTTTCAAATTTTTGCCACTTTACTTTCTAGACTTTCCTATTGGCCAGCCTTTCTTGGATTGTTTCTCCATTTGTCTTATAGCCTCTACCTCTGATTAGAGTGTTTCTGAGACTTCAGACATGCCATTATCCTCTCTTTCAGATGTGAGCGATGCTCTTCTACTAACATCAGACGAGACGTTAGGTTGTGAGGGTGGTAAACTTGACACTCTCGCCATTTCTAGTCATTCACTAATAGCCTTTCATATTTCAGTTTCCAGATCGAAATATGGGGCGGTTGATGTGCTCGCCCTCTCTGTAACAGTTCTTTGAGCTTTTGGAGGCTCTGTAGGTGCATGTACTGTAACATCTACGTCCAAAGATTTCTCAACTCTTATTTCCAGTTCCATTGGTCTACTACACTCGGTCTTTTTGTGCATTCTTGCCACACTCTTCTTCTCCGTGTGGCTGACCGTCGGAGGAGCGATGAATTTGTTTTTTTCTGACGCTTTTTATCTTTGTGCATATCACCGCTAGCGTATTTTGCAGTAGCGGGTTTTACTACTACTTTCTGCTTGTTGATCTCAGTTATTGTACCAACAGTATCTATCGGAGGATAAGATACTTGCTCTCTAACTTTTTCCTTCTGTTGCCTTGGTTGAATCTTATTATCAATAATATTTCCAATCAAAGTGGTGAGGCTTAGAGCAAGATCCACTAGTAATTGCTCGACGTCGACTTTAGGCACCGAAGGGGCAGCAGCCACCTTCGCATAAGTAGTCGCAGGTCGAGGCGTTCTGCTACTGACAATTTTTCTCGCTTCTGAGTAACTGATCTTTTGAAGCATTTTGACCTCTTGGATAGCAGTTTCAGTCTTATAAAGGAGATGTTTCCTTGAACGGCAGTTATGATATCCTTTACAACTATTGCACGTCGGAGGGTCTTTACATGGCTCGCCCTCATGTTTTTTAAATCCGCACACGCATAACTCTTGTCCGTCACACCTAGCTGCAGTGTGTCGAAAGCGCTGGCAGCTGAAGCATCACATTGGCTGCGGTATAAAAGCGCGTACATCCAATCGATTTATACCAGCTCGTACTTTCTCTGGCAGTTTTGGTCTATTGAAGGTCAGTACATGTGAGGCAGAAGGAAGCACTTCACTATTCCTTCTCATGGTTGACCTTCGACACTGAATTACTCCTTAGGCATTTCCTCGACGATTCATCCTCCGTGCAATTCAGCAAATTTCTGCACACAACAACGCCTTTTGATGAGTTAAGGGTACCATGCGGCTGCACAGACACCGAGAACTCACCAATTTTCTTAAGAGATTGAATTTTATCTGACTGTCCATCATTTACAGTTTCAACGAGCAGCCTGTTGAATGTCTTTCTAATATCCTTAACAGGACCACCAACACAACTAGTTATAGCTCTTTCAATCAAGAATGGGCTTATTTTTTGAAAGCTTCCATTCTCTCTCGTTATCACAAAATGTCTAGGTTTGAATGGGTTATTACCAAACAGGAACCTTGTTAATTCTTTATTGATCTTTTTAGTATCTTTTCTCAATTTCCTCTCTCCTTTACCACATTTCCTTTTCGCTTGCGGCGAATCAGATGTCTCAAATCGAGGGTGTTTACGTGCATCCTCTGCCATGTGTTGTTCAGATTCCATGTAAATTTTATCCCTTCTGTAGCAAGGCTAGCCGCCGGGGTACACCCCCGCTCTAGGGCTGCTAACCTTGGAGGTCCGTTCCGGTATTTCGGTGGAACCGGCATATGCTCTGGCAGAGAGTGGATGCGCAATCTCTGCACTGAATCCAGGCCCCTACTGGTTGAAGCTTTCAGAGCTCCCATCCCATGCACCGACATACATGGACACCTTACTACATGCTTGCCATCGCGGGGGGGATGCGGACAGCGGAAGGGTCTCCGTTACACTTGCAATAACATCGACCCTAGCCGCCGCATCGCCAGCTCTAAAGACAGCATTAATCCTTATCCAATCGTTTACAGTTGAAAAGATCTGCAGGTAGCCAAAAAATCCAACCCAACAAATAGTGACCTGCAAGTGGAAATAGGTCAAATATGTAACACAAACCGAGAAACATACTCGGAACCCCGTTAGCCAGCTATATGTGTTGTACGTTTGTACAGCTGTTACCACCCTGGACGTGGAACGTAGATGGTATGTTCCGGACTATCTACGTTTATTATTATTATTGTTAAAATGCATTATTATTATTATTATTATTGTATTCAGATTTTATATATTTTGTATTTGTGAATCATATGTAATCATTTTATTAAAATTATTATTATTCCTTAAAATATAATTATTTAAAACTTTTATCAAATCATAACACCTACTACTGTTATTGCTTTATATCATCACACTTGAAATTTTTAATTGTTTATTTCATTATTATGAACTTATGATTATTATTATTGTTAAAATGCATTATTATTATTGTATTAGGATTTTATATATTTTGAATTTTGTGAATGATATGTAAATTGTTAAATGTGTAACTCTTGTAAAATGAATTATATGTACATGTATTTATTATTTTTTTTTTTTTTTGTATTTTTTGCAATATACAAAGGCTGAATATGTAGCTGTTCTAAGATAAATATAATTGTTTTTGTTTTTCAAAAATGCATTTAATTAATATACAATTTTGTTAAAGTATTGAACAAAATTTAAATAAATGAATATTTATTAATTAACTTTACCAAGATATGATATCATCATCCCTATTTTGACTGTTTTTGCCGTAAATATTTTTAGTAGTAAAAACTGTACATTAGTAATTTAAATATATTGGCCCACCGGGTCGGTCTAGTGGTGAACTCGTCATCGCAAAAAAGCCGATTTCGAAGATGAGTTGTAAGGTTCAAATTCTAGCAAAGGTAGTTACTTTTATACATATTTGAATACTAGATCGTTGATACCGGTGTTCTTTGGTGGTCGGGTTTCAGTTAACCACACATCTCAGGAAGATCGACCTAAGACTGTACAAGTCTACACTTCATTCTCATTCATACACAACATCCTCATTTATTCTCTGAAGTAATACCTTACGGTGCTTCCAGATACCAAACAGAAAGAAAAAAATATAATTTTATGAAAAATGGAACCTGCAGTGTTATATATAACACTACAAGGGCGTACGTTTGTAGCTACGCCAAGACAACACCGTAACTGAACCATAAAACCACCAGGTGATCGTTTCAGTGTACTCGTTCTACCACAAAAATATGTTCGTTTTAAAAACAACTCGTAGTGTTATCTTCATTTTGAAGTATCCAAAATTTTCATACTGAAATGATTATTTTGTTACTAAATCTAAATAGATTTTTTAAATCTTTAAATAAGTTCGATTTCATATAAAGTAAGTTGCATGTAGCAGAGAAAATGTAGTAATACGATGAGACAACATTTAAATAATTTTAATAGTAGCATAAATAGAAACTACATACCTATATACCTATACTACATACCTATATATTCTTACTTATTTCCCAGCATCTATAAACGATAAAGATTGGTAATACTCGAAACGGCCATATATAGTTTAACATTTAGTAAAATGTTTTTAAGCGCTTTTTTGTTTTTTTTTTTTTTTTTTTTTTTTTTAGTATAAATTTTATAATTATATAATAACAAATATGTAAGTAAAATATTTTTTTTTAGGTTTTAACCGAAAAACATTCAGTCTAGTCTGTTCCCACCGAAATCAGTCATTTTTTCGTACTGGTCCTTTCTTTGTTTTTTTTTTTTTTGTGGGCGAACAACGTTAAACGTTATTATCGCCCGGATTAAAAATAAAATTTAAAAAAATCACTAAAACTTACATCTAATATCACAGTAAATAGAAAGTTAAAATGTTAAAAACTAAAGATAATTAAAATTAAACACGTAGATTAAAACAAACTAATATCACAAATCAGGTAGAATTTAAAACTTAAAACTAACACAATGTAAAACTTACAACTAATATCACAGACTTAATCCTAAAAATAAAATAAATA
>JAAAKQ030240150.1:0-11120 GCA_010016005.3 Zanna intricata | reverse complement strand
CGTATTATAAAAAATAAAGTATACTATTTTAATTTGCATTGTAATAATGATTAGTACTATTATTTCTTGTAATATAATAATAATTAAACTAACTATTACAAATGAAAATTTAGACTGATTTACAAAATTAAAGAAAAATTATTGCCTCGCGTCATATTGACCCGAACAGTACATGTGTATAGTAAATGGGAACAGAACAGCAGGGTTAATCAGCTTAATTCTTGGCTAAAATTTGATGCAGATTTATTTCAATCATTCATTCACTTTAAATAATGATTACAATTTAATATTTCAGTTCTAGTGAGTATACAACTGAGCTAACCAGAAGAAAATTAAGCAAAAGGCACAGTTATATCACATTTTGTTCATTGCGCTACAATAAAAAAAAGTTTTAAATTCATGAAGATTTATTTCTAAAACTTTGGAATAGATTTCTATATTTTTTTTTAATATAAGAACTCACTAAAATACAGGAAAAAACACATAAAAATACTAACAAAATAAACTATGATGAAAAATAAAAGATTTAAATGGAATAATGAAATGTTCTTTGTAGTCCGATGACAACTTTGTAGTACTGTTATACATGATGTAGTACTAGTCAGGTAAAACAGAGATGCAGTTGCTAATTATAACTATGCAATTAAAAAGCAAAAAGGGGAGTTCAAGTAAAAAGAATAAAATATTTTGTACAAGTTCAAAATACCTAAATCAAAACTAGCTATATCTTAAATGATATAAATATGAGAAATCCAATCTTATATGGTATCCTAATTATCGCTTGAACATTAGTGGATGAGCACGTTTAAAAATGATGAGCAACCCAAGAACTTATATTATATAGAGAGGGTCTGATACATAAGCATTCTAAAGCTTACTGATGATAATGAATGACAGTGAAAGCTTACTTATGATAGTGAATGTTTTTGCTACATCTTTAAGGTTTTTCTTTAATGTTTTTACCTGACAACTATCAACAAAAAATTATTTTAAGTGGATGTCTTGCAGATGCAGAAAAGTGCTAAAATAGAATACATCCTTAAAATATAGTTCCTATACATGAAAAGATTTCAAATATACTACTAACAAGTGCTATGAGAGAGATCTCTGCAAAATAAATAAAAATATTATTACAGATAATTTTATATTAAGTTTATAAATTTATGGTAAGTTTTTTAACAGAAAATAATTTACAATAAATTTAACCTGAAAGAGATACTCTTATTTATTATTAATATTATACTTAAGGACAACAACCGATGTACATGTACAAAAGACCACAAACATACATAAATTTAATGCACAATACTGATTATATTTAACTGTTTCTGGGAACACAGGGGTAGCTGAAATATGGTTATACAAATGTGAGCGTAAAGTTTTAAATTTTTTTAAAGCGAAGAGGGCAATATTAGATGATATTCTCATCATTATAAACAAGGATCTGTTTCACAGTACGTATCGAACACTTATTAAATGAAAGGGGGTCATTTTATTATATTAAGATTTTTTTTTGTTTAACCTCTGGAACCCCACAGTTAAGGTATATCTTCAGAGGATGAGATGAATGAATTGTAGCGTATGTGAAAAATGCCATGCCTGATCGGGATTCGAACCCAATTTATAATACACTTCAGAAATATACAAAAAAAATAATTGAATATATAAATTCTCAAGAAAATGAATTTTTCTGGATAGACTCTAACACTATAAATGATCACTGCACAGTTTCTATTTTCATTGGTAGAGCAATTTAAATTGCAACATTACTTTCTGTAATGCTGTATTAAATTGATATGACTTATATTTCTGTAAATTATGTACATAACGTAATAAGTATTTTTCATGACAGGATCTACAGGAAAAAAATGCATCCTGATAAAATTATTCTGATATCATCATTAATCTTTAAAAACACTAGAAAACCCAGTATTTAAAAAAAAAAACCAACAATAAAATATTAATAGTATTATTATAACATAATAATTATTTAATTAATGATGATTGTTAAATAAAACTTATTAATGTTGGTCATTACAAACTTTTGTAGGTTTTAATGAAACATACCATTAAAAAAAAGTAGTTAAATTCTATTGGCACATACACATTTTAAAACATTTTACTCAAAATGAAGGAAAAAGGATTCCATTTATTATCGATACACAAAACTATGTTCACCAAAAAATATAAAACTGGATGCATAACAATGAAAAAAAAATCCTTTTTCTTTTTTTAAATAAAAATATAAAAATTATAATTTAAAACAAGAAAGAATATTACCAAATTATATACTTCATACAAAATTTTATCTCACAATGTACAATATCTACAATAAATTTAACCGATTTACAGATAGTCTACTCCTGTTTCATAAATTTGCTAGTTATAGATTTAAGAGATTTCATTTCAAGAATTATAAAATGCAATGATATTATATGATGCGATAGTCCTGGGATATAACAAATTAATTTGTTATATCCCAGCAGTTCTCGATTGATTTTTATCATTAACTTTTAGAAATCTTATCTTTTATTTCTCTTCTATAAAATTCTTGAGAAAAATGAAATAATTTTTATCGACACAAGAGTCCCTATAGATAAAACAGAATATACTGTCTAGCTAGTTTCAAATAAATTTCCCTCCCTTATTGTGGTGCCTGCTTATATATATATATATATATATATAATATAATATATATATTTTTTATAATATATTATAAAAAAATTAAGTTGCTTGTTTGTAATAGTTAAACAATTTTTAAAAAAATCTGTTTAATTCAATAAACATTTTAAGAAAACCATTTAATTCACTTTTTCTTTCAATTAAATTGACAATTTGCTTAATTATGTTAATAGAAACAGTAATAATAAAGTACTCAGTAAGCATTTAAAGCTTATCGACAAGAAATACATATACTTACATTGGCTAATGATTCCAACTATTTATTGTAATGTAAGTAATATATACTTATATATTAGCAAGAAATAACCCAAATTATATTGTTATGAAAGCAATATTATTTAAAAATTATTTTAATGTTTTTTTGTACTGATTTTAATGTTTGTAAAACTAATGCTAAAAATTTTGTAAAAGTAAATGCTGTGTTTTTCGGGTAGCACTTAACAGCATTTGTTTTCAATCTTGTTACAGATAAATTCCTGATATTATCCTAATTGATTAATTTCAATAAATTCATTGTCAAAATAGATTTCCTGAAAAATTAAAGTTTAAACTCCCCCCCCTGAGTTTGCCTTTCAGTAACCCAAAATCAGACAGATCCCTTTGTATCTTGTCTAGTATATACTCTAATGTTTTAAAATTTGTTCTGAAAGTGACAGATGAAGTTAAACGAAACTCAATGTTTATTTTACAATATATAATATATATATATATATAAGCAGTTACTTTTTCCTGCAAAACATCACTTATCACATTTTATTGTAAAAATATCCTGAATTTTTAATACTATTTCCTCTATATAAATTATCAGGAATAAAAACAATACAAAAGCTAAATTACTAGTCATAATATTGCCATCACTAGTAATGAAATAACAATAAATAAAAATTATTAACCTAACTATTGTATGTACAAAAAGATTAGGAGACAGCACATTATATCTAAAAAAAAAATATACATATATATACACAACTGCCGATTGGATGAATTTCAAAATATACTTGAAATATACAAAATATATAAATTCAGGAGTAAGTAGGCACAATAAGGAAAGAGGAAATCCTTTCAAAACTAATCATTCAGTAAAATGTAAACTGTTTATGAAACAGATACAACTCAAGTGTAAACAATTAATAAAAGTTCAATTTATTCTTAAATAGTACTTTATCTCCACATAATGAAATGAATTTTAGGCAAAAAAATGCCTACAATCGATACATATAGATTAAAAATACAAAATTAAAATCAAAAGGTTAGTTCTATCACAAAATCTTAGATAATGTGAATGATAAATAATAAAACTTAAAATTTTGTATTTACAAAGAAAAAGAGTAAGATTTAAGCAGTAAACATAAAACTTATAAAAATCAACAGGTACAAACTTACTTAAAATTATTTTAAAAGTAACAATATAAAAAATAAACACCAGTTAAATATAGAAAATTAGTAATTACGCCAAGAATAGAAACAGGACTACTCTAAAAAGGTATGGAAGACAAAAAAACTTACAACAAATGAGCAGTCACTAAATTTTAAGTCAATATAATAATGAAATAAATTTCTAAAATAAAAAATAACAAAAAAAAAATCACTGAAAAAATAAATTACATGCTATAAATTTAATTCTCATATTATAAAGGCAACCGATCTGTTACAAACAGCAAATTATTATCACATGCTTATAATAGCGCTATTAAATTACTGCACTTATCAAAACAAAATGGAGAAAAATATAATTAAAAAAAGGTTCATTTTCATTAAGTAAATAATGAAAGTTAATTACATAATCTTTGTCCATATTATACACAATAATATTAATTCATTTCTTTTGATGTAAAGTTATTTTTCATTTCCGCTTTGCTTTGTTATAAATATTCAAAAAACTAACCTAAAGAACTCACTAATACTAATGAGGTCGTGTTTGTTGTCCCGACACAAAACCTCCATGAGCAATAATAATATGTCTGACTATTGATCGTATACCTTAGTTTTCACAGCCTCATGATTAGTACGTCACTGTTCAGAATCTTCACTATGAGTCTTGAGTCCGTTGCCTCCGATATCGCTGGTGTTATCATCATCTCCGCTGCTTTCCAAATCATCATCTCCACTGAGTAAACTAGAATCTGGAATAAGTTACGTAACTATTAGTGTCAATTTATATTTTATGCAAAACCACCAACTTTAAACAAAAATTATGATCACTTAATGATTAATACAGTTACTTCATTTTCAGTGATGAATTTCAAATCAACAAAATTACATGTGAAGCCATATATTCATCAATTTATCAGTGTTAGAAATTCCTTACTCTGTTACGGTACATATCAGCATAAAACTAATACTTCCAGAACTTATAGTTTAGAGTAGTTACGTCAACATGTCTGATGTGCTATTCTAAAATCCAATATTTGTTAAAATTATTTATTTTTGGATCTATGAATTCAGTAGTTCGGCTAATCTGTTATTACTAACGGTTTCTATTATCTTTGATTAAATATACAAATTAATAAAAACCTGAATATACTGAAAAGAAAAAATTTATTTATGTGTTAAATTAAAAATTACGTACTGTAATTTTATAACTTCAAAAACACCATAACATTCAGAAAAATATTTTACGTTAATATAATAATAAGCAAAACAATTCTGTATGTCACAGGCTTATTTTTATGAAATACAGAATGTTATGCGAATCTGACCTTTTATGGTCAGGATGAGCACTCATATATTCACGTTAACATTCAACATCACGTAAAAGTAAGTCCAGGACATGCAGAACAATTTTTATTACTGTTAAATTAAAAATATAAAATTTATTTCTTATTATTACAGTGGTTTTGAAATTTGATAGAACTATAGCACTTAATTTTTAACATAAAACACGAATATAAAAATATTTTTACAGTGTTTTCAGGATGATGTAGATGGGACAGCCGTCCCTTCTAGTTAGAAATAGACATTCAATGGCAGATATAAAATCATGGACTTACTGTACAATAAGCCAAAAATTAAGAGAAAGATGAATATTTTAGAGAAGTATTTCATCAGCAAGTAAAAAACAAATCTAAATTAAGAGATAATCTCAAGAAATATGATAGGTCTTTTTTTAAATGGGATTGCAGTCTCGGTAACATACAAAATCTTTATAAAATATTTAATTTTTGTTTTACACAAACATAAATTAAAAAAAAAATATATATATCCCTATTTAAAATCAGGTTGCATACACTAACTTTAAACATTTTTTTTTTCTTTTAGTTTGACGATTCATTCACCACCTAAGCTAAACATGCATGATGAAGTAAAATACATATTTAATATTTGAAGGGGCATTAAAAATGTCATGATAATTAGAGATAACCAAAAAAGTTGTAAAATTATTTTTTATATTATAATTACAAACAAAATGAATAATAAATAAGGAACTAATTTTGTAAAAATAGTGAGATTCAATGTTCTAACTGAAAATCTTGACCAATATTGTTAACTTTTTCTAACAAGAAATTCATATAAAAAATAAGGATTTCTGTAAATATTACTCATTAATTTAAATTCCTAAAGATTTATTAAAGACTCGGTGAGCCATTAAAGTGCAACAACATTCATAGTTTCGAAGTTAAAAGAACAAATAAAATATCTTCTTTTTACAGTAAAATAAGGTTAAAAATCTGCAATAAAACTATTTATTAAAATAGAAACATTTACCTTGAGTATTGTCAATTGCAGAAAGTCTAGCGATATTATCCGGCCAGAATCTCTGAGCCGGGGCCTGTTTGCTAATACCAGTCTTAGGTTTCTTATTATTACTTGTACCACTTCCTATTTTACTTGACTGTCCATTTGTACCCGCTACACCTGTTATCCCGATACACAAATGGAAATACTTAATTCTACAAGATATCTATAATAAAAATTACGCACTAATTTTCATACAATAGTAATAATCTGTAACTTGTAAAATTATAAACGCGTAGAATCGTTGACTAAAACAGAATATACACTAATTACTGCCTATCCGCTTCACACGGCATTCTTATTTCTTAAATATGTACAAAGAATGGTACATAGAAAGTAAATTCTGTACTTCAATTCAATAATAAAAAAAAAATACTAAACTTTCTTAATTGTATATTGTTGATTATTAAAAAATATAAGATTTTTACAGATTCAACAACTACTTTAAAAGTAGATGACTTTATTTTACACATAATAATAAGCTGCAAGATTACTTTAGAAGAATTAAAAATAAACTGGAATGACTACTTATTTAGTAATAATTTTAATTTATTTATTTCTCATCTCACCTTGTATACTAATGTAATTAATATTATTTAAAATATGATAAAACATAATCTTTAATTGAAAATGTTATACTAGTGAACTCGAAATTAAAAAAACTAATGGACCCTCTACTGCCCTACTTCAAGTATTACATAAGCAACTTAAATGGGAATCATGTTTTTCTTAATTTTTCTGACGAGGGGGACAACTCAAATCCTAACGTCATATAAAATAGAGAAAGCAACATCAATAAAATTATACATTCTATAAATTTTTAATTTATACTAAAACAAACTGCTTCATTATATCTATAATGTTCCAGGAATAAACCAAATATGTGAAACATCTCTGGTGTATTAAACTGCATTTAATCTTTTAAGCATTGCATTAGATGAATATTATTTCTAAGTAGTAATGTACACTGTTGCTTAAGTTACATTTTGGCATTAAGAATAGATTGCCCAAATTAATAAATAACAAACTATTTTAATTTTCTGAATATATATCTAAATAACTGAATTTTCAGTTTCCAGATCCGTAGATCAAAAGACCATTATATTAAATCTATACCACTCAATTTAATCAAACTTTTAACTGACCTACAGTAAAATAAAAATAATAACTAAAGGTAGGAATTTATCCAAAGGGGGATGTAGTATTTGTTTACAAGAGGGAGTACAGCTAATTCATTAAAAAAGGCAAGTGTGTACATAATACTTCAGTGCCGCCTACTACCGATTCAGGTTGTTTGAAAACTGGAAATAATGAACATATATCTGCATCAATATCAGATAAATGTTTTACATTATTTTGAAAAATTAGTGAAATGACAGCAATAACTTCAAAATTTAATAAAACCAGCTTGCTATATTAAAATTGTTTTAGAATTTCTTATTAAATTTTAATAAATATTAAACTGTTTACCTATTGTTACAATCAGAAACAGGAAAGACAACTTAATAGAGCTTGCTTTTGAGCAACTTCTTAAATAGGAGTAATTCAAAATTAAATTTTTAATTATTTCAATGATTTCTGATTAAAACTGACAGGTATTTAATTCTTTTGTTTTATTACTTTACAAACACCAACAAAAAGCTTCTTTATTTCCTTTTAACCAAAAGCTCCACATTACTTTCTGAATCATGTATAAGAACACAATAAATTCTATTCCTACAGGCAATTCTACCATCATTTTTTAAGCTTTCCCATAGATTTATACCAAAACTAAACAAAGAAAATTTGAATTGTACTTCCCTAAATAAAAAATTTTTCTAGAGGAGTCAGATCATTCTAGACAAAAAGAATGTTCCCAACACTATTTATCCTTAGGATCTACATGAAATCAGTCAGTACATCAGCAACCAATAATTCAATCGGTTTTACATAAATTTATTCTAAACATATATACGCAAAGAACTATAGAACTGAAAAAAAAAGTCCCGGATGAAGTAAGAAAACACTGCATTACATTTATCAAATAAATAAATAAACTACAGTTCTTTTGTTTTTTATTTTACAACTTATTATTTTTAAAATTTACAAATAAATATGTACATAGTTGCAATATACCATCTGTAGGAGTGGATGCATCCAACATTGGCTGAAGAATCCTTCTTCGTGCATTAATAAACCAATTGTTTACTTGCAATAAGGTAAGGTTGGTTTGTGCAGCAATCTGCCGTTTTTCATCTTCTGTAGGGTATGGATGCTAAAAAAAAACAAACAGCTTTTATAACAAATTTTTATATAAAGAATAAACATTAAGATTTCTACAGTTCATACAAGAAAAACTTGCAAAAACATCTGGGTCTATAAATTGATATAACATGTACAAAAGTGAAAAAGTATAGTTTTTATGAACGCTTAAAACTGAAGTTAATCCTTAGCCCTCCAATTATGAAATCAAGTAGTTCTACTGGGCCTCAAATTTTTGATCACAAATTTTTGATTAATTAAATTTATGGTCGGTTACTTAATATATACATTTACAGGCTTTATTAGGCTGTATATATATATATATATATACATATATGGTAAAATTGCCTAATAAAAAAATTAATTTTTTATACAAAAACCTTCATTTAATAAAAAAAAAAAAATATAGTTTTTTCAGTGTAATATTTCTTGAAACAATTTTCTGAGTGTAAACCCGGGTTTCTGTAGCACATTTCACACCAAAATACTCTTCTATCACCTTTGATTGAATGATTGGAGCATACAGCACAATCCTTGTGGTTGTTATCAGGCATTTTATTTATAATAAAAAGCTTGCCATTCAAGTGTTCTTCATCATCTTTTGATGGAGGTTGACCTCGCTTACGGTTTGTGTTCCTGACATTGCTAACCAGACATCAACATTTATTCGACCAAAAATCAACATTCTTCAATATTTTTTATGTTTTAATGGTTGCTGCCATTGATTAGTGAGATACTCATTACACAAAATAAAGCTGTTGAAAACTGACACCTCAAACAACCAAAAATAAAGTTTCCACCACAGAGTAAACATTTTACAGCAAAACTATAACTCAAAATACAGTGGTTGGCAAGGTCAATTCCAGCCATACGCGATACATAGTTTAAAATTGGCTTTTTAATAATTTTATTAGTTTTTTCTTTTACCTTGTAAAAGAAATTACTATTTATGCTCGTACAACCCATTGATAGTATGGGCATAATGAAAATTACTTAACATTATTACCATTATTTTATCATCCTTACTGTATATAACAGATTCAGGGATAGCAAATTTCCTCTTCAAATTCATTTTGTTCACTTCTTTAGACATTTCTTGTCTGCATAGTTGAACAGCACTAGTTAAATGGATTTTCATTGCTAATAATTCCTGGGATAAATTTACTGAAGTATAAAATCTATAACTAGATTTTTGAGTGACATTAGTCATGTTTGTGATCAACTGTAGAACACTCCACTCAATGAATGAAAATACAAGCCTTATTAACAAATCTCTTGTTACAGAGCCATAATACAGAATACCTGAACAAACATAACCATTTTTTGTATTGCATATAACATTCTAAGTTCCTGTTTAATAGGTATTTCTTTATTGTACATTTTAAAAAGAACACATCCCTTGAAATTTACAGTAGACTCTTTGCAGGTAAACACTGACTTTGTGAATAATAATCTAAAAATCTGGTTTCTATGTATTCTAAAACATCTTTCCTTACTTAACTTTGATCTAACTTGTTTATGTAATCCTAAATTTTCTGCTGAAGTAGGAGGTGAAAAACGAAGAGCCAAAAAAATTTGGAAAAGTCTTGTACAATACATTTGAAAAAAATTCAGATGATTCAAGCCACTGAGATTAAAAAACTTGCAACTCTTTTTTTGTTTTCAAAGCCACATTCAGTAAAACATCATGCAGTGATCATTTCTTTACTTGTAATATCAGTCAATTTAGACCAAATTGAATTGAATAGTGTCTAAGTGGAATCAGTTTTTGAATTTTTTCCTTCACATACCGATTTGTTTTAGAAGTTATGTGATCAAATAACTCTGATAAAATAATGAGATAAAAAATTCAACCGGGGATGTTGGTATTCTTATCCTTGCAAAAGAGGTTTATAATAAAAAATAAATCATTAAAATGCATAAAGTTTTCTGTTTTATTTTTTTATTTCGGATTAAATTTGCTCTAGCAATGAACCTATAACACCTAGTAGTTCTTAAAACTCAAGTTTTAGTTCCAAATAAAACAATAATATATTGGAACAAGAGAGCAACAATTACGAGCAGTTTGAATAACTAATAATGAACTCAAGAGGTTTGAATCTTAATTAAGTAATAACATATAGTACGTTCAGATAAGATACAGTTGTTAAAAGTGAATTTAGGATTCAAGTTTTAGCTTAATGTTACTTAAAGTGGAACTCTTATGTCCCATATCACTTCTAATTTAAGTAATTTTTCATTCAAATTATCAATTTTTAATTTGAAATGAGAACCAGTTTAATCCTTAGAGGATGAACATCAGATACATCGGAAGTTGGCAGAAAACCCCTTGAAGATGAACTACTGATATATCGGAATTTCAGAAAAAATCAGTTTTCTAATTTTTAAAAAAAATTTCTTTATTTTATTATGCCCGTCTGAATATTAAAAGATTGTTTTAAAACATTGTTAATTTCTATGTA
>JAAAKQ030240139.1:0-11120 GCA_010016005.3 Zanna intricata | reverse complement strand
TACCGAAAGTCTTCGATGAATTTCGGCCCCTGATACGCCTTCTGACCACAAAAAACGGATCACTGAACGTTGCTCTACTTTGGTGCAAATAGGAAGCGGAGCAGCCATGATTAATAGCACGACAGCGATAACGAAATTAACCTAACAGCTTGAAACTTGCATAGACATAACAAAAAATAAACAAAGCATGCGTAATCGACGCAAAATGACAGTACTACCAACATAAACAAAAATATAAATAAATTGCGGATAAATATTATCTTACCCTCGTATAATAATAAAACAAGTATACACCTTACCACCACGAGACATGTACTAACGAATCGGAATTTTCCGCTAGTGATACGTGCATTCCGATGCTAAGCTATGGGGAACGCATACACATACGAATGCTTTTTAGTAGGGTATAATAATATAATTTTATATTTACAAACTATCACTCTTATTGTTGCACAGTTTATTTATATATTATACTGCTATTATGTTTGCTTCTTTTATATTTATTTTTAAAATAATCAATAGCGTAATAAAAGCATTTATCAGAAGTTTACTTCTCTATATTTGTTTGTGTATGTGTGTTTTTTTGAGGACAGTGACTTACTCCGGTGTTTTGTTTAAATCATATTTACTCGTATTATGATTCACATAAATTACGTTTTCTAATTCATTCATCTGAATAAAATAATCAGTTGAAATCGAAGTGCGACAACTATTATAGCAGGAGTCATCTATTATGATTGAGCATATCTGAAAAGATACCAATGAAAAAAACTCCAGTTTATTTAAAACTTGGTTCAGTCTTTCTCAAAAGTAATCATTTTATATTTTTTATAGAGAATGAACGCAAAAAATATTGTAATATTTTTGTTGTACGTAACTAAAAATCATTTTTAATATGTCATTAATTAAGCTGAAAGGAGTCAAATGTTAACTGAAAAGGATTCACAAATTACAGGATGTACACCCTTTTGCTTTGAATGTCTTAACTTTGATCATATACTCTTTGGCCTGCAGCTATTTCTACAGTTCAAATATTCAAACAAGGTCTATTGTTGTAACATGATTCTAACATCATTTAAACATTACTTTAAACAAACAGAATATTAATATGTAATTGTAATAGTGTAAATATTTATTACTTATTTTAAGTAGTTATTAATATAAAGTTGACAACAAACTTTTACTTTTCTGGCACTGGTTATTTATTCTTAAATAGTGGAAAAATAATGATTTATGAAAAAAGTTTTTAAAAAACCGATATTTTTTTAATTTCATCGGCGTTCCCACTAATATTTTGCCCCAAAGTATTTTTTTTTTTTTTTGTTGGACCATTTGCTCTAAGGAAGATATAAAAAAATTTAGTTAAAAAATATGCAATAAATAAAAAGATAATTTCTTAAATTTTGGGGAAGGGAAGAATTTAGGGACAAAACCTTTTTTAAAATAATAATAATAATTACAATGATTAAGTTCATTTACTAAGTTTAATATAAAATGGGGTTCGAAATTTTGAAAAAAAATTTGACCTCAAAGAAACTATATATCCCACCTGTTAGAGATATTGATTCAAAATATTTACCAAAAAATTACCCCATATACACGAATATCTTGCCAAATTTTATCTAACTCGGTATTACCAGTCAAAAAATATTAAGCTTCAAACTCTTAACACACGTACTTACATAAGAACATTACATTTCATAATTTTCTTTTTGCTTTGTTTTAGCGGTTCGTGGATCATGAAAAGTCGAGAAATGAACCTCATTTTTTGACTAATTAGTATACTTTTTTTCTTAAAGCATAACTCTACAGCTATGTTGCAGAAAAATAATAAATATGCATACTCATAATATAAATATATATATATATATAGGCAGTAAAATATTATTATTTCATGTTAGTTTGATTAGAGTTAATTCTCATAAAAAAATCATTAATTCTCTTAAAACTCTTTAATTCTCAACTGAAAGTCCGCATCGAAGCTTAAAATTAGTTCTAGTCCTGTAACAATATTGTAAATCGATTTTAAATATTAAAAAAAAAAAAAATTTATATACGTCTTTATTAATTATATTTAATCAGCATCATATCGCTCCTGTTAATATTACTAAATAAGCTGCCAATGTAACGTGTAGCAGTTAAAAATTAAATCGTTAGATAGCATCTTAATATTCACACTAGAACAGACCATATGATTTCAGAAATTTTTTAATAGTGTAAAAATTTTATTTTGAAGGTTATTAATTCTAAGTATTGTTTCGATATTATTTTTCAAATTTCTTGCAATATCTGGAGATATTCTGAATTTCATTCTGTAAACATAATAAATATTATTTGAAAGTTTGTTATTAAATTTACTGACTTGTTTCGCAAAATAATTAAGCTTAAAAAAATAATAATTATGCATAAAACGCAAAAGTAGGTGGTTCTTGTTTACGCTTGCCACCTTCCGTTAAGAAAAATATAGGATTGTTGTATATAATTATAAAAATTAAGTAATTTTTTTATTTTTATAGAGCGTAAAGCTTTATGAGTTTGTCAAGTGCCATAATCTAAATTATTTTAAATAACCATAAATTTTTCAACATTCATACCCAAAAATTACTTAAAAAAAGTAATAAACATCACGTACTGATAGATAAAGTTTGGTGTTTTCGGTTGCTTTTTAATAGCTGTACATCAAAAGGCCTAACAAGTGAAATTAAGGGGATTTGCAGCACCGGATGAATTCATTATGTACTCCCCAAAATGGGTTACATATAATTTCTAATATATTACAGATACAGTACAACAAAAACCGGGACAGATCAGTGAAAAATAACAAACTTTATACTATTTAAAACTTAATCATAACCCTGTTTAAAAAAAAACACCAATGCGTAACATACACTGCTCTAACCCAGTTCGGAAATGTTTTATGGTGTTAAAAAATAAACACTAGAAAACAATACCAGAAAATATTATAAAAAAATACTAGAAAAAGGAAAATATTAGATACTTTTAAAATACATTATAGTAGATTGTTGTAAATTAAGTAGACCGAATAAAATGAAGAGCTTTTAAGATAGATTTAAAGAAGAATGAAGTTTGTGATTAAATCTATTTTTTGACGTTTGTGATTAAATATTAAACCATCCAATTTTTTTTTTTTTTAATTTGGCAATAGAATGTAAAATCTATAAAGAAATGTGTTGTTAAGCAGATAATTCAAGATGTAGAATGTAGAAATATTTTAGTAACTAAGGATTAATATCTAATAAAAAGCAATGAAGAACAATACCAGATCAGTCAAATGATTTAAAATTTAAAAAATATTTGTTGTTTTTATTTTTTATTTTCTATGTATTCCCTTTTTCCAATATTTATATGGAATTTAATACTTTCAGATACCTTTCTTGATACTAAAAAGAAAAGAAATATTATGATCTATTTTTATTACTTAACTAAAAAACAAATTACGATTCTTTATTTACCCCATTTTGAAGTGTATATCATATAAAATTTTACACTTAGTGAAATGCATCTTACGTGATAAAATATAAATCACTTCATAATGAAAATGTAGTTCATAATTATTAATTTAGTTATGGTTTTAATATTACAAAATTTGTTTGTTATAATACTGTCTCATCTCAGTAAACAAAGTGACAACATTGTAAAATCGAAACTGTTTCAACAGTAAGTAGAATATTAACAGATTTAGATACAACAACACCGACGTTCCACCCTTATTCACCTCCTATTAATCCCTGATGTGCACTTCAGATCCTTTGTAATCTATCTATAATAGTAATAATAATTTCAGATAATAGTCTACTACTATAAACATAATTAAAGGAAAACGGTTCAACATTATAATCGAAACCTATTAAACCAAAATATTTTTATGTATGAATAAAAATAGTTTTCATTCATAAATAATTAAAAAACTTTTTACCCCTTCCCGTTCATATTAATCGTCTCAAAACTGTGTCTATCGTCTCCCTGCATCTAAGAGAAGACAGATCATACCTACAATACTTATAAATAATTATTATTTTATACTTATTTAATTTTTATCCAAAGATTAAATTCTGAATAGCGAAAAATTATTAGATAAATTTTCATCACTGTAGAAATCATACTCCCTTAAACCTTAAACAATCTGAGAAAAACACAATAAAATATTCAGTAAAATTCACTTTAAAAAGTTAGATAGAAAATCATTGTTATTTAAAAGACTTAATTTTTTAATGTTATTTAGAAAATTATAACCACAAAGCGGTAAGTAACTATATTCTAACAATAAATATTGTTCGTCACCAAAATAAAAGTATATTTTATCTTTAAAGAAAAAACTTCATATCTTACAATTTTCTTTTTTAGGAAAATTTAATTTTGCATAATATTAAAACGTTTTGTTTTCTGCGCTATATTTTCGACTTTTAATGTGATTATGCGACTTTTAATGTGATGTGTGCGGCCTCCGTGGTACCAGTGGAAGCGGTCTCGGCCTTTCACCTGGATGTCCCGGCTTCGAATCCTGGTCAGACAAAGCATTTTCACAGACGCTACAAATCAATCATCTCTCACCGTCTGAAGCAATACCTAACGGTGGTCCTGGAGATTAAAAAAAAAATAAGTGATTTAAGAGGATTATTAAAATAAATTGGCCTAAAAATGACCCTGTTTATCGTCTCTTTTACTGGTAGAGTCCTACTTCAATGTTGATATTTAGAAGAAAGTAATTACTGATTAATAAATATAATAAAAGTTATTGCCTTTTGTTTAAGGTTTTTTTTTTTAATTTTATTTCTCTTCCACTAAAGATTAGACATCGTTGAACTTTATTTTAACTCTACAAATATTACAGTACATACCCTAATTTCATGTTTATAATTTTAAGGGTTGTTTAGGACAGGAAAGTATTTTTATTAAAATGGCTTTGAATCTTTGTTTTCGATAAAAATAGTTCAGTCGCGTGCTTGACAGCGAGGCTGTCAGTTGTACAGACATGTGTCTGAATGTAAGAGATTATTGGTTATAAACCGATTGACAATCTAAAATTTAGGAAGCTATCTGACAGATGAATTGGTAAAAATGAGTGAATAAAATAGTTTAGAATAGCAAAATATGCATATATATTTTTTTATTATTAAAATTTGGTTATCTTTGTGTTAAGATTTTCCAAAATCACTGTTAATGTCATTATTGTTTCACTGTTAATTAATTTTCACAAGTCAGAATAAACTTTTTTCAGTTCAGTAACAATGTTTCATAAAATTCTATTGCACAATTTCAAAGTTACACTGGTATTATTGGAAAAAAAGTGGCTACAGCCTCAAGATTAAACTTTAAGTAATAACTTGCTTCTTTAAGTAATAACATAGTACATATTTAATTTAATTATTTATTATATGTTTCACAGTACTATTTAAAATACTATTTTTATACTGCTATTTTCTGAGTTTCTCAAACAAATAATTACTTTTGTAAAAAAAACATTTAAAACTAAAAAACAAAAATCTACAAAAAAATAAATAAAATTTCATAATAATACTAAAAGTTAAAACTTATCATAAATATAAATAATGATAATATAAGATATATAATTGAACTAAAATTAAAAAAAAAAAAAAATCATATCGGAAGGAGCCGCTCTATTCACTGTATTTCAGTGTTAACATAATTCATAAATTAATGAGATATCTCATTAAATACAAAGGGTTTAAAAAGTAACTCTTAATTAGCTGAAATTATTTTTATTTCTTTTCAATAGTTTCTGATTTAGAGACTTATTTTTAAAGCTAACAGGACATATGGGATCCAACTATGGGATACGATGGATAACAGCAGTACTGGGATATTTCAAAAATAAAAGGAATGATTACTGTCTACGATTAACATGTGTTTACGAAGAGATCCAAAAAATTGGCTCGCGGTACAAACAGAGATTAGACAAACACGCAAATTATATGGCAGTAATTTATCAGTGTATGACATTAGGCGATTAAAACATTTCTATCTGCTGAACCTGGGAAATGTAACCAGAGGCGTAACCTGGAAGAGGAACCTAGAAATAGGAAACACAGGATGACTTTTCACTATGTGAAAGTCACTTTGATAGTCTACGAATTACAGCTATTTCTATTTAGCGACGAATATTTGTTTTATTTGTAGTGTTTCTTTTATTTATTAGTATTGATGACAATGTTGCAATGTATTGAATTTTATTTGGACCACTTTTATGAGTTTTTCCTATATATATATATGAGGAGTTAAACCTTTATAGCTTTTACTATTTTAAAATTTAAATACGCTAAGGCATACACAAAAGAATGTTCCTTTATGAAAAAATTCAAAGAAGAAAAATCTCTATTTTGTTAAAAATAATAAAAAAAAGTAAAGAAAAACAAATGAACAGCTTGCTGCGCCCGCTCTAGCGGTTACGTCACTCCGGATAAAAAGACAAACTAGCCGCCCCTTAAGAATATACATATATTTCTATTAAATAAAGATACATATTTTTTTATTTTTACTAAAAATCAAATCATTTTATTTAAATTTTGATAAAAGCATACCTTTAGAAAGAAACATATAATACAACATTGATTAATAATCAGCAGTACAAAACAGTAGAAATTAATTAAGAAATATCTGTACCTAGCCACAAACCATGAAATTTTTTACATTTTTAAATGCTATTAAAAATGTGTATTATTGCACAAACAATCTTACAGCCAAAATGCCGCCCCGGACAAATTTCCGGATTGCCCGCCCCTAGAGCGGGCGCTGACAGCTTGGCAAAGAGCATGAACTAAGAACTTCCGTATTTCTGGAATTTAATTACTTCTTTACTTATTGATTATCCTTGGAAGTTTTCCCAGTAATTTTTTCTTTTCCAGTGGAAATTAGAAATTTCAATTAAATTCTGTGGATATCAGAATAACGTAACTATATATAAACTTATATATTACGCTACAGCCACAAACATGGATAACTACATAGACAACTTAGCATCTTGTTTTAAATGTTTTTCACTTTAGTTATTTAAAAAAACCTCACGGAACTAACACAAAAATATTCCCCTTTATAAAACAAAAATCAGATATATTACTGGTAAGGGCAAAAATGTTTAAACTTGCAAAATCTTTATTTTAGATAAGTTGAAAAATATCCTTTTTTATTGTAATTGTTTAAAAAGAAATGACAAACCAACAGAAAAAAAGATAGTTTAATTAAATTAAAAACAGAATAATGAAAAGTAATAAGAATATGCAAAATTTATTATAATATTATCACAATATTATCATTTAATCTCATGTATTACAAGTCTCCTTTAAACGTAAATGAAAGATAATAAAAAAAGACTTTGAGTGATATCTTTAAATTCTGTTAGAGAACAACATTAAAATAGTAATCTACAGCATCTATGAACAATTACTATAATACATTTCGAATAATCCAGTATTTAAAACACTGATATAAATAAATTAATATGAGAAATTATTCATATTAGTTTTAAATTACTGTACTTATCTTTTGACAGAACCTAATAAGTTAAGGTTATGCGATTACGTATCTGTAGGATAGGCTTACATATGCTATTTATCAGTGACGTTTTCCGTTATGGGTTCGGATTAGTGTTTAAGCATTGCATAATTCAAACATCCTCTTCTTCAACCAGATTCTAATATGTTATTTACCAGATATACATTTCCATATTTCTTTGTAACTGTGGTTTTAACTTATAGATTAATTTTTGAAAATTTATCACTTGTCATATTTTGACACACAGTTTTGTTTTATATTTGAGAAATGATTATAATTTATTCTAGAAAATATTTTTAACACAATTAATGACAGTTAAATGTATATTTTTCTAAAGTAATGAACCCATTCGCCTAATGAATCTTAAGTTATACTGGTGTTAAAGTTTTAGATGTTTTACTTCTTTTAATGAGATGAGCATTTACCGATCTGATTGACTGAGAAAAATCTGTTATCACTAATATGATTTACACTCTTTTCATTTACATTTTTTTTTTAGATAGAAAAATTAATATTTCTAAACAAAACAAAACATTGAAGGTTGAAATTTTTATTTTTGTTTTTTTTAAATCATGATTGTAGTAACTGAAACAAGATAATATAATAATAAAGTTTTTAGAATGAAAATCTGGATCTCAAGTTAACGAGCAATATGGTGATTAGCTTACAGCAGATCAGTTTAAATTCTTTAAATAGAAGTGGAGAACATATTTTTTTCTTGTTCGGATGAAAATACTCACAGGTTTGAATTTTTATTATACAAAACGTCAATTTTTAATAAGAAATTGTCAAATTCATTTTAATATATCAATTTTAAAACGTTAAAGTCGATGTCTTTCGCAGCTATTTGTTGGAATCTATGTCGATTGAATAGAGAAGGCGTTTTTTTTACGCTGTCAGTTGATTCCGTTATTGGACTTCGTTTGAGTTCTATTGTTTAGTACTTTAGTGTGTTTTCATACTGTTCAAATGTGTTCCTGTTTAGTATGATACTCGACAAGATATTACCATTTTTTGTATATATTTAAAATACCAACGATTGGCATATGTTGACTTTCTTTTTTTAATTAAGTGTTTTGTATTTTTGTTTGATGCTGCATTCGGTTTGTCCAATATAAATCACTCTGAGCAATAAAGTTTACATAATCTAGCGATTGTACTAGTTTGGTCATTATGTTTTTTTGTATTTTTTTAAAATTTACCTTATATCATAGATTAAAATAAATTTTTTTTTTTCTAAATCCAGTGGTTCGTGCACTTTTCTACGATACATTTCACTAAACACCCACGATATCGCATCACACTTACTTATTTTTAATTAATAATAATAATAACATTACCGGTAATAACAATAGTAATATGCATTTTCTAATTGTTAGCATCAGAATCCAGTGTACATAGGCCGACATTAACTCGTAAGCAGGCGCTTACTTCTAAATATAAGCAACATTTCGAACGGTGTCAGACATAGATAAAGGTAAGTGGCTGGAAAACCGCTAATCTATACCTGAAAAAAATATATATATATATTTTTTAATTTCTTTTTTTAAACACACTATTAAAATTAATGCGAAGCCTGTGCTCGGTCTGTTTCACACCGATTTATTATGTGATTTAGTCAAGCCTTATGGTTGATAGGCCATATCATTAGCTGTAAATAATACTTATTCGCATAAGTATGACATTGAAAATGCAACAAAAGTCATATGGTTTTTTTTGCGGTTGTGAGATCTGATATCGCATAAATCCAAAAGGATTCTACTGAAATGTCTAGAAATTTTGTTTTCATGTTAGAATCGCATGATAATTTAAAAAACTTTTTTTTTACATTGACAATTAGGTTACTGGCATTTTACATGTTGATCAAACCAAATGAACCAAAGGACAAATTACCTTTTCTAAATTTTAAACTAACAGAAAAATAGAAGGAAGAAGTATTTCGTTACTGAAGTTTATAACGCATTTAGGTGTTCTTTTATTAACTTCTTCAGGCATTCTTTCTTATCTTGAGTAACCCGATTTTCTAAACTTTTCCTCTTCAAAAATCCCTTCACTAAGGCATAAATCCTTCAACATGACAACAATGAACACTTAGTTTAATACTAGTTTTTTATAGTTTACTCAGTTTTTTAATAGAAAAAATAAAGTAAACATTATTCCAGGTGTTCTCTATCAGTCCACCGGGCTAATCTTGTGGTTAACGCGTCATCGCAAATCAGCTGATTTTGAAGTCCAGAATTGTAAGGATTAAATCCGAGTAAAGGTAGTTACTTTTATACGGATTTTAATACTAGATCGTGGTTACCGGTGTTCTTTTTTGTGGTTGGATTTCAATTAACCACACTTATCAGGAGTGGTCGACCTGAGATTGTACAAGACTACACTTCATTCGGGTTCTAACATTTCATCCTCATTCATCCTCTGACGTAATACCTTATGGTAGTTCCGGAGGCTAAACAGAAAAAGAGAGAGGTGTTCACTATCACTCAAAATTATTTATAAAAAGAAAAATTAAACTCAGCATGTTTGAATTATTGACTGGTATAGTCGATCTCAAAATAAATTTTATCTTATTGAAGTTTCACGTTAAGTATAAATTACATTGTTAAAAAATTTTCTGAATGACATAAAATTTATTTTTATATTATAAAATTTCGTGACGCATCAGTATGTCGCGACCCACCGGTTAGAAAAACCAATGTCATAATCATTGTTTAAATCCATTTTTTTTTGTGAGTCTTTTTTTATTACTCTGCATGTCTTTGTTTATATACTATGTATATATAAATGTGTTTAGCATTTGCATATCGTATATTTCATACGTATATTGGTTTACAAAACGAGAAACAAAAATGTTTTTGTTTACATTTTGCTAAATGTTATGAGAGTGATACACTCACTTTTATAACAAGTATACATCAGGACGTATCTCAATCGTACTTTTATGAATTGTTTAATAAAAATAATAAAAAAATTTTAAATAACAATAATAAAAAATTTAATTTTTAAATTAAATAAAAATTAATTTTTATTTAATTTAAAATATATTTGACATAATACGTCATATTAATATACTATTTTTTATTTATTTGAAGTGTTAATTACTACATTGTAGCTACGCGATATCATGAAGTATAAAATACGTAATATAACAAAAAGAATAAAGGTTATCTTTAGTAACCAGTTTTTAAAGCCGGCCTCCGTGGCGCGAGTGGTAGCGTCTCGGCCTTTCATCCGGAGGTCCCGAGTTTGAATCCCGGTCAGGCATAGCATTTTTCACACACGTTACACATCATTCATCTTCATCCTCTGATGTAATACTTGACTGTGGTTCCGGATGTAAAAAAAACAGTTTTTAAAGGAATATATTAATTTATGAAATAAAATATTTCCATTCTAATAGGCCTAAAAAATTGTAAAAGTTAATAAAAATTCTATTCTATAATAAATATTTGACACTATTTTATCAATATTTGTAAGTTAAAACGAAATTAGACACAAATTAACAAACCCACCGGGTTGGTCTAGTGGTTAACGCGACATCGCAAATCAGCTGATTTCGAAGTCGATAGTTCCAAGGTTCAAATCCT
>JAAAKQ030240128.1:0-11120 GCA_010016005.3 Zanna intricata | reverse complement strand
TGCCTGACCGGGATTCGAACCCGGGACCTCCGGAATGAAAGACCGAGACGCTACCACTCGGCCACGGAGGCCGGCTCCTCATTCATTCTCTGAAGTGTAATACCTTATGGTGTTTCCAGAGACTGAACAAAAAAAAAAGAACAAAGAAAAGATACACCTTCTCTTTTCAAGATCACCAGTCTGACTGGCTTGTTGAAACACTAGTTTAAGCAAACTGCACACAACGCAAGATTACCAGTCTTTGCAGAAAACATTACTCAAAGCGCATGGAATGCAACCTCCCAACATATATTTTTGTAGGTGTAATTAACCTTTCGAACACTTTGAATTTAGGATAATTAAATTTAAGGTATGATAATTTCTGAAAGAATGCTATTTGAATTTTTTGTTAATCTATTCAATTAAATTCTGCACACACCATAAGACTCAAATTAGATGAATATTTGAATTTTACATAAGCTTTAATTTCCTAAACATATTTCAAATAATAATTTTTAATTAAAACTGTAAATTAAATGTTAATTTCACAATACACGTTCTCTGTAATTTGGACCTTTTGAATACTAATGTTTGAAATTTCATGTTTAGTTTTCATAATAGGATTTTTTAAAAGTAAAATCCACTTTTACCTAAAAAGTAAAAGTGAAGTGAAATATTGAACTGTGGAAGTGTTGGTGCAAAATTACGGCAGTTATCCTCTCCAAAAGAGATTGAAATATATATAAACTTCTGAACAGACTCTGTTACTAAATTCGGCTGAAACTATTTAGCACAAAAATAATATTGCAGTTACTGACGATATCTTCATTTTTATTGTGCGAAAATGATAGTTAGTAAAAGTCGGTAAAAGTTAGCATGGACAGCTATATCCAGACGCTTGAAAAATTATTTTAAAGCTCTTTACAAATTGAACAATATCAGAAATTACTGATCCATACAGAAATCTGAAGAGAATATGAAAATTGAAGGAGATTGTTTTTATAAAAGTAAGCAACAAATATTACAGTAAATAACTTAGGGTTCCTTGTGTTCCCCCTATCAGAATCTTCCTTGGCTCATCGAAGCACTCCGATATCTCTATTCTGGCATATTGAAGAGCCCTCCTCAGGGGAGCTGCTTTTTCCAGCCCTACCGGGGGTCGCATGTGCATTGCACATACCCGGACCTCCCAACGTACACTCTCGAGGGGCCTCCATGTGTTCTCAGAAGTACCCTGATCCTGAGCACTCTTGCGTGTGCCCCGAACCAAGGCATCCTGATCAAATGGGCTTCCTCCCTGACCCTACATGTTGTTACAATTTGCCCGCAGGCGTACATCACGTTTTTTACGTCAGCATTTTTTATATATATATTTAATTAAAAAATATATTCAAATAAGATTGTAAATAAGATATTCAAAAGGCAATAAACAACAAAAGATATACAAAGTGAGAAAATTTCGCAAAGTACAAGTTACAAGAACATAATTACACAATTAATATCCATGCATGAGAAGTGTTACAAAATAATTAAAAGACATCTTAGTATTACATTTACATAAGATTAGGTATTCTCGTTGCCTTTATTGAACCACACCTCTATTAGGCAAACGGCGCCTTAATAAATAGTCCATGTAGTGAAGAATACATGGCTCTATATTCACATTAGTAATAAATTTGACACAATAATAAAAACATAATGACACACAATGAAACTATGAACAAATATACAATAATACAAAAAGCACAGTACATCAATGATACTTATAAGATTATACAAAAACTTGATATGATACTCCCGGTTGATTATTATGGCTGGCATTGATCCGGTCAATCAGCACCCCATTCTCAAAAATTCTATGCCTTCCGTTTGAGAATTTCAGCTGCCAGTCTGGCCACTGCGTTCCACTCACTGGCGTCCTGTAGCATGTGAGAAATTATGTTTTCTGATGTTAACCATCCCAGCCGTAATCTCTCCTTTAGGTCGTCCCATCTTGGGCAATCTGAGAATGTATGCCGTGGGATGTCGTTCAGCCCACAGTAAATACAATTCTCAAATTCCTGTCGACGGAATCGGTACAAATAAGATCCAAAATCGCCATGGACAGAGAAGAGCTGGTAGACATAGTAGTCTACGCCCTCTTTCTCTCCAGCCATGTTAGTTGAAGGATAATCCTCCTTGTCCAGGATCAATTAGGGCCCGTAAGCGAATCAGCGGTATTCTAGCCAGCACCTACTGTCTCCCCAGAGATCATCCTATAGACAGCCACTATCTACAGTACAGCCCGGCGCTGAAGGAAGGCCAAACGATCTTCGTTCCTCCAAATGGAGCTTCGACGGCCCGCAGAACCTGCTCCTGTAAAAAAGAGAAGTTTGAGCTTACTGAACCTCCTCATTAATGTTCTGTAAGCCTGTCCCTACGGATCTTCGTCCATTTCCACCACTAGCTGTTGCCAAGCAGCTGTTTCGGCCTCCTCAATAACCATGGATAGCTGCCGACGAGTTACTCTGTGGGGTGTGGCTGCCTCTTCTCCGCAATCACCGCAGCCTCCGTCTGGCTACCTGTGTCGCTACTCCAAGGACACCAATCGTCTCAGTCCACCAATATACTTGTGGCAGCGGATCGGATTCTTGTTTCATTATGGAGGCATAGTCCTCCGGATCCCACTCCTGCCGATCCGCAATTCCCACCGCTACAGAGTCCGAGAAGAGAGGGGCATGCCTTTCATGGGTGTGTCGGCGTTCTTCGGTGATCCTAACTTCAAACCGAATCGCCCGATGGTCTGATGCGTATTCGGCGCCATCAACCTCTCACCGTGCAACGAATGGGAGCAAATGTTCCGGCACCGGGGTAATATTTACAACTTATCCGTGGACCTTAGGGGCAGGCTCTGCCCCTAAGGTCCACGGATCCTAGCAGAGTGGCAAGAGCATAAACCCCGTTGAATGAATCTTGTCCTAGCAATTTCCACATATTCGGCGTTGAGATCGCCCGCCAGTATTACTGGGCGACCTGCCTGTCTTATCAGATCTCCTATGCTGTTCAACACGTCATTGAAGTGGCCATCATCACAGTTAGGTGAGATGTAACAGCTAACCAGGACGCACGATATTAGTTCAACTGCCACTAAATCACTAATGGAAATCATCTGAAGGTTCTTGATAGGATCAATTTCTTCTATTGCTCAAATTTTAAATGTTTAACTCTTGGTAATAAATTTTTAAATGTGAACAACAAAACTCATTTGAAAATTTACATAAATTGCTTTTTTCTTTTGACAAGCTATTGTGAAGGTCCATTGATGTATTCTGGCTTCATATTTTATCTTTAGTCTTGCTCACTACTCCAACTTAGCAAGCTGATGTATATTCAATTAGTGTGCCTACCTAACTACATAGTTCTGGGAGTAAGTAGTATTAAAATCGTGGCACTCATAACTTTTGGTTAGGAGATATCCAACATTTTGGAATACCATGGGAAAATCATGTTTATTCTGTTTTGTCTTGTTTTTCAAATTGTGCCCTGAATGATGATTAAATCCCAGTATTATTTTGATTGCTCATTCCTTACTTTCTATCATTAAAAATGTTTTAAACTGTAAGGCAGCACATTAGATAATGCGATACTGTCATGAAATAAGTAACAGTACAACCAAATAAATTAAAACCATACATAAATAAAATCGCTTCACTATAAATCAGGAGATAAATAACCTAAAAAACATTCAATAATCTTTATTATTAGTCAAAGATACTTTTACTTATTATAGGCAGATTTGAGCAAATTTGTACAGAAAAAAGTACAGTAATTTAATAATTACTATCTTTCTGTAATTATTTAAAATGGTTATTAGAAATATTATATTTTCTTATACCTCTTTACAGAGAAGCGTATGTGTTTCAAGTTTATTTTTAAATTTCCTTATAATTTCATCCAAAGTTCTGCGCATGATTATAAACATGATTGGTTCAAATTAAGTTATGAATTTGTAGTTGGTGAAACAGTTGAAGTAAGTACTGGATTAAATGTTGGCGTCTTCTCTGATGATCTTGTATACAAGCATCTATGTAATGTTGAATTACATTTTCTTGACACGTATGTAACCTTTTGCTGTGGTTTTTTTGTTGTTGTAATTATGTTAATAACTATTAAATAATTAATTTTAGTTGTTAATTACTAAATATTAATTTTTAATCAATGCAATTTTAGTATATATGAATTTACAATTTAATATCTTTAATATTTAACACCTTTGGATACTTTCCTGAGAGTTTTTATAAATCTGTATTTACGAAAAATAAACAATTACAATAAAGAAAGAAAAATCCAGAATCATGACCATTAAATGGTGATCGTCAGCGAATATAAAGAGAAGACTGTATTTTTGAAAGAAATGAAACTGAAAATTAATACTGAGACTTTAATAATGATGTAATGTTTTTTCTATCTCTATTCTTAATCCTGTACAACAGTTGAGGTTGGCTATGCGATGTCTTTCCAGATACTGTTTGCTGTGAAAACCCACCATCTCTCAGACTTAGATTTCCCAAACAGCTATTAGAATTCAGTAAATTATTCGCAATAACTACTCTCTTTCGGCATTAATTAATAGTAGTAGGTGTGACAAATATTTTTGATTTAATGCATCTCAGCATTCTAATGAAGAAAACATCTGAAGGACTGGTTGCTTGTCTGATAAGACTCAATATTGGATATTTGTGTAAGATTAAACACTTTATTCATAAAAGAATTTACAATCCAATTCAGTAACTATTGAATATCAATAAGTAATCCATTTCACTGTATTCCAGATAAGTGAGAAATGGTAACCCCACATCCCTTGAGTTGAGTTGAAATGATAAATATAATATTTTGACAACTTCTTACTGCATGGAACAAACAAATTTTGATTCAAATTTTTTTTTAATCAAATTGAATGTATAATTTATCAATTATTGATTGAGCTAATAAACAGATTTTAGTACATTAAAGTTTTACTGTATTCTAATATAATTTTTTATGTTGAATTCAAAAATGCAATCAGAATTTTTCTGTCAGCCATATTTGTGTAAAGAACATTTTTGAAGTTTTGCTTTTGTGGAATTCTACAAATTTCTTAGGGATAATTTAACTAATAAAAGAATATTTTAATTTATTTATGCCATGAAAGGGGGGGGCTGCTACAAACCTACCATAATGAAGTCAATAGTTGCATATATGCACATGCTGCAGGATTGGTTCATTTACTGTTCTGACATGTTAGGTCGGAACAGTCTTCTGAATACACTTAATATACACTGGTATTGTTTAATACACTTAGATTGTTTAATACACTAAAATAACAGAGTCAAATAATAAAAAAAAACAAAAAAAAAAACTATACTTTGGCTGTAAAGTTGGGGATCCAGATAAGAACTGGAGCCCTTATATCTACTGATTGACCTGTGTAAAGCATTTCATAGACTGAGCACATGAATTTCCCATACTGATAATGTGATGTGAATCACAAAACCATTATTTTTGTATTATAAAGACACAGCTGGAGCAAGGTGATCCTGCTTTTGAAACAGAATTATCTTCCTGTAAAATCCATTATGGAGAATATTAAATGACCTTGTTTGGGATTTGAAAACAACTGAGGAAATAAAACAAAGCTTTTAGGATTGAAAGTCTAGAATTTTTCCTATTAAAGTTTGTTTCTTTTGTAACTGTCAGGCTGTTTGTCAAAATGGCAATGAATTCTCTTCTTTGCTGTGGAGCATTTAAAATTGCTGAGAAAAAAATTTTAGGGGATAACATAAGTTCTCCAACTATTGTGAAATTGTTGGTAAATTATAACAATTATGCAGAGTATAATATGGTCTTAAAAATTATTTTTTGGTCTTGCACATGGATTTCTTTCTGAACAATCTGACGTGTTGGTGACCCATCACTGACAAGCACAGGGAAAACTTCCACCAGCACAATTGTCATGGAAAATAGGAACTAGTGACAATGAAATCTAAAGAATGCTCTGAAATAATATTGTCTGATGCTAAAGATGACGTTCTAGATGCCAAACACAAAAGGAAAACAACTGTCATATGGTAAGTGGATCTGCATGGATGTAAATTCTTCCAATTTCTTTCAAAATGTTTCTATGTATCGCAAAAAAAAAATTGTTGGTACTTGAGAAAATCTATTTATGTATTTGAATTCAGCTTGAAAAGCCTATTAGGATTACATATTATTTTGTACTGTGTGCCTCCCTCCCACCCCTCACCAAAAAAAAAGAAGATTTTGTTCTTCAGTGTTAACAGACAATATTTTGGCTTATTGTTATTTGATTTATTAATTTTAATAAATCAAATTTATTAAAATTAATAAATTTATTAATAAATCATTAATTTTAATGCCTTAGTGAACAGAATGAACATCACTAGTAGAGCTCTAGATCTATATTTTGGAGTACTGATATGCAACAGTGTTTTCAGCTTATCGAAGAAGGAAACTGGAAACCAGTTAAAAGAAACTGATCATTATCGTATTAAATTAAAGAAGTATAAAATACTTCGAATAAATAAATATTTCAAACTATTGAAATCTTTTGACGGATTCATCACCGGTTGTTTGAACTCCTGAAAATGCTTAATGTATAAGACAAGCGTTTGATTTATAAAACCTGAATTATCAGTAGGATGATAGATAGTATTATAATAATATCACGATATACTCTATTTCATCTATTAAATTCAAATTATTAAAATGTTAGTTATAGACTCCTCTATTTAAAGTAATTCATTCGTATTTTATAGTTGTACACAATTTTTATTGAAAATAAATGTCATATCCATTAAAAGTGGTATGTTCAGCTCTGCTAGTGCAAATGCAGTTAAAAACCATTTAAACTTCCATTTAGCCTACTGATCACAATTTAGAATACTGAATCAATTTAATTTAGCCTGCCTCATTTATTTATAGGGTAGGTAAAACTTAATTTAAGATAAATATTTTAAGTTAAGAAAAATAAAAGGCATAGTAAACCGTAATCCGATCACAAATATTTTGCAGGAGATAAACTGCAATTGTTCTTGTATAAATCAATTAATGAACGTCAGCTCATCTGATGGGTTTACTTTTATCTTCTTTAGTGTTTCTTTAGTGGACAAAAAGCCAATTTTTTAGAGATAGCCTCCATTAACAAAATTGTAATTTTCAAAAATATAAAAATATCCTTTAATCTATATACAAGAATTTATTTATATGGAGAACTATATGCAATTTTTAACCATGAAATTAATAAAAATTGCCAATATGAATTCAATAGTAATCTTAATCATGATTTATGATTGATCGTGTTACTTAGCTAAGATTTAAAATTAGTTAGAAATTTTTTTTCTTTTTTTTTACGATGCATGTTGTTCAACTTTTAATTAAAAAGTAAAGCACATAAAAATAAATATAAATACATTTATAAAATATTCATTTATTGTAAAATGAATTTTAATTTTTAAAACTTTATTTTTAGGGTGTATGGAAACTTATTACATGGTATTTACAGGCCAGAAGTTTCTTCATTTCTTATTAGAATGAGAATAGTTGAACATCCAATTTACTGCAAAGGTTTTCACTTTAATTCTTGTAATGTTACCATGACTTGGTATAAAAGTAAGTTCAGTTGTTTAAAACCAGTATAGCTTTGTATTAAAGGTAGTTACTTTTATACGGATTTGAATACTAGATCGTAGAAACAGGTGTTCATTGGTGGTTGGGTTTTTCAATTAACCATACTTCTCAGGAATGGTCGACCTGATATTGTACAAGACTACACTTCATTCACATTCATACACATCATCCTCTGAAGTAATACCTTACGGTAGTTCAGGAGGATAAACAGAAGAGAGAGAGTGCAGCTTTATATATATATATATAGCTTTATATATATATATATATAAATATCCAAGTGCGCGCGCGCGTGTGTGTGTGTGTGTGTGTGTGTGCGCGTGCGCGTGCAAAAGGTGTGTGTGACTATGACAAAAGGTACGTAATACGTCAAATTAAAATTAGAGAAACAACAAATGTTTGAATTTATAAACTTTATCATAACAAAAAGTTCAGATTCGTGTAAAAAATTATACAGAGCAAGGTAATATTAACTGCAAGGTAATTACTTTCTGCACAGTTCTAACTAAATTATTTGTATGCTAGCCCGAAATCAGCGGCCTTAAAAGTTCATCAACTGGAAAATTATAAAAAAGTCGCTTTATTTATATTAATGTTAAAGACATCCAACTGTATACACATAACATTAAATAAAGTTTACTATGTATGTTAATTGTAATAATATGTTAATTAATTGTAATATGTATAATTTTTTTTACGTAATATCTAATAGATTTTCGCTTATGATGTGGGCGAATGATTCATATTTTTGCACGATATCGACTTCCCCACAATTATTTTAAGAATACAATCACGGTCGCCAATTATAGTGAGAATATGATTCGCAAATAACCATCACGATATCAAACTAATTCACAATAATTTATTCAACACAACAATACAAACAAACAAACATTTACAACGCTTAACAAAATCTACATGAAACAAATTTAAACTTCGCGCAGTATACCATCGGAGCTACCTACGTCACACGAATGAACCACGTATGAACCAACCACGGGCGCTCGCCTCTCGCCTCTCTTTATATACAGTTAGCCGTCCGTCTAGAATAGACCAGAAGATTCCATTCGCTTTTATTACAAATATCTTCATTATTTATAAATACAATTAACTCTAAACAATAATTACTTTAATTACAAAACTAAACTTTATAAATGTCAATTGCCAAATGAAAATTTATTCTTAAGTAAAAATAATAATTCAAACAAAAATACAACTTTATTGCTTCTAGTAGAAATCTCGTACTTTCTAGAAGGTTCGAAATCTGCTTACATATTACTATTACCGAATTATTTAAATACTATTAACATACAAATGAAATAATATTAACAAAATATTATTATTAAATATAGAAATTAAATAATATCAACATAATACCATTACTAAATATTATTAATTTAACAATGTTTATTATTTTAATTAGTTATAAATTTATTTTATGGACTTCAATATAATTGGGGAATTATAATAATTTTTGTAAAAACCTTGTACTACAACAACGAATTTGTTTCTTGTTGTTTAGTTATACATTAGTACCTATATATTCTAGTCCGTAAGCACTTTTTGTCAGTTCATTAGTTTTTAGGATTCTGAGCTCGCAAAATAAAAAAGACTTTTTTCCGATTACTCGTTTTTCCACCTACGGCTGTAAATCAACCGCTTACACTATGACGGTAGTATAGAATATTAGTAAATTTCGTAACTTATGGAATTTTGTAAATTATGAAATTTTTCTCTGCCATCTTGGATCCGTCTCATTAGAAAGTGGAAATGTGATACATGATTTTAACAAAAAAAATTTGACGAGAAAAACTATGGTGAAAATCATTGCTTTCGATTTCAAGAAATCAAAGTTGTAAAAATGAGAAAAAACCAGATAAACCAACCAGTAGAATAACATTCGCATTACCTTCAGAATTGCATCCAATAGTACAAGATCCGGCAGCTGATTTCTGCAGGTTTGTTTTTTTTTTAATGAAACTCTATTTAAATGAATGATAATATAATACTGTTGGGTTGCCTACTAAAAATTAGACGCAATTACCAACTAATTAAAAGTCTGGATGAAAGTAAACTAGAGAGAAGGATGCGCGTGCTGTGCTTCATGTAGTAAACAAAAACGCAGCGCAACTGTTAAGTTGATTTTTTTTTCTCGAATAAAGACGTTAATAGTGGAAACCATTTCTTGCGGACACTTTTTTACAGGCAACCATGTGTTATTGTGTAAAGAAACAAAACTTTAATTTAGTATAGAATTTATTTTTTTGAAAGACTGTGAGTGTAAATAATTAATACCTGCTTTTTTACAGCAACTTGGAGGTTTCGGCTGACTGTAAGCTGGCAAACATTTTTTTTTACATTCTTAACATTATTTTGTTTCAAATGACATTTAATTCATTAAAAAAAAAAAATAGTTGCAATTTATTAAAATAAATTAATTACATTAATTGTGGCTAATTTTTGATAGGCAACCCGGCAGTAATTTATTAAATTATCATTTATCATTCATTTAAACGCCGGCCTCTGTGGCTGGGTGGTAGGGTCTCAGCCTTTCATCCGGAGGTCCCGGGTTCGAATCCCAGTCAGGCATGGCATTTTTCACACACGCTACAATTCATTCATCTCATCCTCTGAAGATATACCTTAACGGTAGTTCTGGAGGTTAAAGAAACAAAAAAAAAAATTCATTTAAATCGAGTTTCATTAAAAAAAAAAAAAAAAAAAATCAACTATTAAGGTCTGTCAGAAATTTCCTTTCTTCCACTGACATGGGTACATTTCTTCTCGCCATATCTGGTTAGTAAGTTTTGCATTGGTATTCAGCTGCTTGATCATGACGTAATGAATTTTGTACGGACCGGAAACTGTGTTTGTTGGTTTTCTTAAAGGTTTTCACCAAGTCTTCTATTTTGAATAGTACATTATATGAATAATTTGTTTTAGTTGTGAAATTATCATTTGAAAATGGATGATAACAAATTAAAGCCTACACTTCCGATTTACAGAGAGAGATTTTGTTAACTGGTGTATTCACCGAAACTCGCACAGCCAACCAACATCCTCCAAGCTTTTTATTGCGAGACAAATGACCGTTTCATCGAAATGGTTTTGAAACTTTGATTTCTGTCCTTAATATAATTATTCATTAAGCAAATATTGAAGAAAGATGGCGTGTATACATAATAAATGGAACTCGAAAAGGCCGAATTTGTTCTCATGAATGTAACTAAAACATAATGAACATTTATCAGGGGCTCATTGTAGAGCCCCTGATAAATGTTCACATCCAGATGAACGAAAAGTTTGGAAATTGTGAATAAAAAACACGATGAGACTGGCTTGATTTCACTTCGATAGTTACTTTGCCGAATTAATGTGTTGCTGTCAGATCGATCAGTCGCTGGCCTCCGTAGCCGAGTGGTAGCGTCTCGGCTTTTCATCCGGAAGTCCCGGGTTCGAATCCCGGTCAGGCATGGCAT
>JAAAKQ030240106.1:0-11121 GCA_010016005.3 Zanna intricata | reverse complement strand
ACTATTTTACTTGAAATTTTAATTCTGTAGTAACATACTTCCAAAAATTTCTTATTTTTAAGATAAATAAATCATTTTATCACAATTTTATAATTTTTGTATTAAAAATAGTTTTTAATTTATTTCTATGTTAAAAATCTGATTTTAAAGGATGTAATTTTCTTTTCCTCCATAAATACAATCAAAGATTGTTTATTTTATTGTTAGGTTATTTTATTATTATTAGTTTGTGTGTTAAATATTTTATTACGTGGTTATTAGGTTTGTATTCTGGTTTAAATACATTAAGTATCATTTATAGTGGCACTGGATATAATGAAATATCGGATATAATGACCAAAAACTGTTCTCTTGGTCAGTTTGATACACGAAGAGTATAGTTTATAGTGACATCAGATATACTGACAAAAACCTTCTCTGTCGGTCAGGGGCCCACCATTGATTACACTAAAGTATCCCACCCCCTCCCAGATTACACAATTGCTTCACCAATACCTCCATCATTAAACTAAAGTATTTCCATCCCGTCCCAAATAACACTAATATTTCACCGCCTCCTCCAAGATTACTTCAATAACCAACAAATCAGAATGTTGTATACTCCTACCCAATCACAAGTACTAATAAAATGTACAAATAAGATTGACTTTGGGTTCCTAAAAATATCCAACCAATCACATTTTGTGATTGGTTGGATATTTTTAGGAAATAACTCCTCCCCTTTTAACCAATCATAAAGTGCGAACAAAACTTAGCAATACGAATGCAAAATCAATATAATTAGTGCAATGGAGAATTACAATAACATTTTCCAAAAATTGGAGCATTAGACTCAAATATGCAAAAAATGGCATTACACTGAAATATAAGAAAAATCATTTCATTAAATTCAAATATGCGAAAAATAACATAACATTACACTCACATATGACAGAAATCGTGACACTACACTTAAATATGCGAAAAATCATGGCATTACACTAAAATATGCAAAAAACATGGCACTATCCTAATATTTGCAAAAAATAATCCCTCTTTTTTAACCAATCATTATGGCACTTAAACAGGATTTAAAATTCCCTCAGCAGAGACAATAAAAAATAATCCAATGACAATAAACATCTATGATTGCATATTGTAAATTACACTAAGTTTCACCGATCACTCTATGATTATACTAAATGTTCATTGACCCTTCCACGATTACACTTAAGTATTATTGCCTCTTCCAATATTACACTAATGTTTTACCTCCAAATCCCCGACTGCACTAAAGATATGGTATATTGTTGGGAAAATATACAGTATTTTTTTTATTTTTAATTTACACACCTTTCACCTCAAGGCCGGACCCATGTTCCCATATAACGCGGCCTTGAGGGTACCAGTTGCTTCTAATCCATTGGATGGCCATGCTAGGCCCAGCTATGCCGTTCCTGACAGTACCAGCCAGAGGCTGGGGCTTGGCTTTTTAAATGCCTGCCTCCAATCCAAGGTCCCCAGAACAGATTTCTGTTTTTTCTTTTGCCCACTTAAGGACCCCAAGAGTCCCTGTTTAATCATTGAAGGTGGGATGCCGGAGAATCCCACCCCTCCTAAACGGGGCTGTCTGTCCTGCCTAACGCTGAACATCTCTAACTCAGATTCTACTTCTAGCATCTTTTTCGGATGATGCTCCATATCACCTTGCTGATTATCTTCCAGTTTCACTCACCATGGAGCATCGCCTTCATTATATTTTTTGGCATAATCTCCCCCAACCACATCAGCATCACCCTCCTGACTTCCTACCAACTTGAGCACTGGAAGACAGTATGTTATGCGGTATCTTCCTCTCCACAATACTGACAGCTCTCAGACAAATGCCTCCTACTTCCACATAGGTACCTGTTAAAGCTCCCATGCCTCGATAGGAACTGGGTTAGTTCAAACATGAACTTCCCGTGCTCACACCTGAGCCAGGAATCAGCCTCCTTGTCTAGTGGCTCACTTCTGTACCACCCCATCTTTCCTGACAGCACTCTAATATCTCCTTTTTTGCCATGCTCTTTGGCACTCAGTCTTTCCTTCTGACCCGCTCTTCTGCCAGAAGCTCCTGGGGAGGAAGCGAGGCAATCACCACAACTGCCTCTGAGCCGGCCTCCGTGGCCGAGTGGTAGCGTCTCGGCCTTTCATCCAGAAGTCCCGGGTCCAAATCCCAGTCAGGCATGGCATTTTTTCACAAACGCTACAATTCATTCATCTCATCCCTCTGAAGATATACTTAATTGTGGTTCCAGAGGTTAAACAAAAAAACATCTGCCTCTGTAGATACCATCTGGTAGGCCCTAGCAACACCGATTGCCAGTTGGTGCTGTAGACCATCCAGCCAGTCTCCTCCACACTGGCATGACGCTCAAGGCAACAGACCAAGACACCGCTGCCAACATCCACTTCTTGGATGAGCTCACCCCGCCAACCCTGATCATAAATCCGGAAACAGCCAACAAATTTCTAACAGCACTGTTGACTGCCTCCATCACGAGGTCCCAAAATTCTCTCCAGCTTCCGAGTCATACCCCAGGTAATGGGTCTACAGACCGGCGGCTTTATATCAACCTCTTTTACCTGGAGCCTCATGGGGGCGTTTCTACTCTTCCCAGTCATCACCAGGAGCTTCATCTTTTCCACCGCAAGGTTTAAACCATGACCCGCCAGCCAGTAATTAAATAGCAGAATAGCCTGCTTTCCTTTCTGATCACCTTGTGTTTTGGCCACTATGACTATCAAAATTTTGTTGGCAAAGCCACTCACTGAAACCACCTCCAGATACCTCAGCATACCTAACATATGATGGCGTCTTCAGGATGCCATCATATGCCAAGTCCACAGGGCCTGTCCTATTACCAAACCCTGTGGGACACCACACTCCATATTAACCACAACCTCCTTCCTTTCTACATGGCCCACTATTCTCCTTCTGGCAAAGTAGTTCTGGAGGACTCGCACAAGATACAGGCTGATGCCTGTCTGCATCAGCTAGTCCATGAAGAACGGCAGTGAGTTAAATGCATTCTTGAAGTCAAAGATCACTATCATCGGGATGCACCTAGTCCTCCAGCATCCTCATCAACAACCTTCCCATTACCCTGCTATGGCGTCTTCCGTTGTCTGCCTTCTCCTGAACCTGAACTGGTATTCGTTGAAGCCACCCTTCATTTTGATCTCTTCCCAGAGATGCTCCACCAACAATCTCTCAGATAGTTTCCTGAGGAAGCTCAAAAGGCAGAGAGGCTGGTATCCAACCTATCCTCCAACCTTTTCACCGCTTTTCCTCAGCAGGATCACCCTAGCCTCCTTCCACTCTGGTGGTAGACAGCCATCCAGTAGGATTCGGTTAAAGGCAACCAAAACTTGGTCCGCGGCGACCTCAACTGTAACGGCCACAATCTCATTGGTAATCCAATCCATTCTGGGATTCTATTTTGTTTTCTACCTGCATGCAGCATTTCGCAGCTCCCCCTTAGTGGAAACAGGTATGTCCACTGTGGCTGTCTCTCTGTGGACAGGCTAGTCACATCTAAAAAACAACATAGCTATTTGGTTCCTAAAAATATGCTTCAAGAGAATGGGTAAAGCCTTACCAAATCGACCAGTCACGATTTGGAAGGGGTCACTCCCATATGTTGTCTTCCAGCCTATCAAGAAGCTCCCTCCACTTTTCCTTTTTGCTGTCCAAGATTTCGCTCCTGTAAGCTTGTCTTTTCTTGGCCAGCTCCTTTCTAAATGAGAGAATGTAATCACAGGGACCTCTTCTCCTAGCCTGCTGTAGCTGTCTCCTGGCCCTAATATAGCACTTTCTTACCTCCATCACCTTATTATTCCACCAATATACACACTTTCTATGTGGTCTTCTATGAGTCAGCGCCTCTTCTGCTGCCTTGCAACCACCTTTGTCAAGTACCCAGGGAAAAATCCTTCAGATGTATGAGGCACTTTTAAACAGCCTCTTCAGTATAACCAGTCCCACTCTTGAGCATAATCTCTTGGTGTCAGGTGCCACCCAACAAAGCTCACTATCCTCGATCTCAAAGCACACAAAGAAATGGTTGCTCAACAATTCCTCTTCTGTGAGCACCTCCCACCTCCATGCCTTCTTCGCCAACCCTGGTGAGACAAGCGTGACAGCCACAAACAAGCATCCACTACCCTTCATGAGGGTGGGCTCCATTCCATTATTGAGCATCACCAGACCCACCCAACTCAGCTATGCACTCCTCCAGGATCTGCTCTCTATGGTCCATAATATGGCTTCCGCATGATAAATTCTTTGCAATCAAATCCCTGCCCACCACTATATCTTTTCAGAGGGAGTGAATCACGCCAGCTAATTCCTCCAGGCACTCCTTATACTTGTCCAAGCCAGAGTTTGGCAAAATGTACATGGAGAAAACCACAACATATGAGAGCTCAATCCATATGAACCCTTGAGGTTATAAATATATCAATCTTTTTATTTCTATTGTTCACTAGAATGTGAAGTTAAATGATACATGGTGTCTTGTCATAATAAAATAAATGTTCCTAATTTTAAACATTTTAAATAATGTTTAATTAATTGTTAACAATTAAATAACTGCTTTTTCAACTTTAAAACACCAAATCCCTTTGTAAATGTTATGGTTTTTATATTAAAAATAAAAATGATAACGAATTTGATGGTATACTCTCATCTCAGTGTCATAACCTGATATATTTTGGTGTAAATGTTTCATAGAATCTTTTTACAATTTAATAAAACTCCACAGAAAATAAAAACACACATTCAGTTGTTCATATTGTATGATGTTACGTATCATATCGTGCGAGTACAGTATTTTATTTTATGTTATCCTGTGAAATTCATTTAATAGTGATTTAATTACAATTTCGCAAAAAACATTTACAATAGAAGAAAGGAACACATTAATCTGGCGGTTAGAGATTGGTGAAATTAATATAGACATTGCTCAAGAATTAGGTATAGGTCATTTAACAATATCAGTAATATAGAACAGTGAAAAAATTAAGAAATATTTTGAAACTAACTGTATGAAATGAAAAAAATTACATTCTATCAACATAATGATATATACCAAGTGCTGTTAAAATGGTTTAAATAGCAGAGGGCTAGTGATACCCCTATTAGTGGCCCTATATTGCAAACTATGGCGAATGATTTTTCTGAAAAATTGTGTAAACCATGTGAAATAACTTCAGCTTGGAGTTCCATCAACAGACACGATACTGTGTTGGGGAGAATAAGCGGCAAGGCTGCAGCAGCTCCAACCAATGAAAAACAAACACCAATGACAAAATTAACACTTCTGGTTACAGGGAAAAGTGCTAAATCCTGATGTTTTAAAAGTTTGAAATCACTGCCTGTTATGTGCGAAAGTAACAAGAAAGCTTATCAAGTGATATCTTTACATCTTCGTTACAACAATGGGGCCATGAATTAAAGATTGCAAATAACAAAATACTGCTGCTCATAGTCAACTGCCTGGCTCATTCACATGTTGAAAATCTTTATGGATAAAGTTGTTCTTACCACTGAAAACAACAGAAGTCTTGCAACCTGTAGATCAAGGCACTATAAAAAACACGTAATTTTACAAAAGATACAGGATTTAGATAAAAAAAAGGGAACACAAATAACTATTCTGGATGCTATAATTATGTTACAAAGATCATGGAATGAGATTTCTCTGCTGACTTCAAAAATAGCTTTCAACATGCAGGACTATAAGCTGGCAAAGTTACTGATGTCAAATGCGAAAAATCTTTGGCGGACTAGGGTAATAGTATACAAAACCAATCATTATCAAATGCAGTGTTTGAAGATTATCAAGAGGTTGACAAAGATTTAGAAATACATGAAACTTTAACATATGATGATGTAGTGGCTACAGTACTAGCAGGAATAGATGGGGATGAAGGTAATGACGATGAAAGTAACGATGAAAACATCTACCCGCCATATCTTCCAGAATTTTTAGTGGCAATGAAAACAGTTTACTGGATTCTCAGAAATTGTTAATGAAGAAACAAAGAGTGTTTGTTTTGATTTAGAAAAGAACCTTAAAAAAAAGTATTACAGCACAAAATGTTTGAAACAAAGCAAAATAACTGACTTTTTGCAGAAAAAATAATTTTTACAATTTTTCTGTATCATCTTTTACTCTACCGTATTTGTATTTATTATTGCATTTTTTTTTTATATTATTTTATTACAGAAATAAAATATTATTTTTGTGTATCACAATACCCAGGAGATGGCATATTAAAATAGTACCACAAAGCTACCTAAACATCGGTTATAGTGACTATCAGTTATAATGACCTAAAATCATCGGTTCCTTGGAGGTCACTATAAATGATATTTACTGTACTTCTTTACTGAAAGTTTTAGTAATGTATTTCAATGATATTATTAGTATATAAATACTTTATGTATTTTTTCATAAATCGTTTATCTCTTATTTCATATTGGTTCTAAGGTTGTTTATTTTGAAATCTTAATTGTGTTATTGAGGTGTTTTGGTAAGAGTTTTTTTTATAAATATTATTAATTAAAGAAGTATCACATTCAATTTCAACCATTAAATGTTATAAGACGTTTATTTCATTATTAAATTTTCTTTGTTATTATTTGATTGTTCCATTAATCATATTTGTATAAGTGTTAATTTTATGAGACCAAGGGTGATTTTATTTTTTATTTTTTATTAATTATTATATTATTAGATGTCGGTTTTCTGTTTACTGATGTTTCAATTTGGTTGCTCTTGTTTATTTCAATATTGACAACAAAATAATTTAACATTCTATTATTACCTTTGGTATGAATTTATGTGTGTATGTGTATATATATATTATATAACTCATGTTTTATTCATAGATATAAATAAGTAAAAAGGTATAATTTATATACAGTTTTTATACATTAATAAAATCATTGAAAACATTACAAACAATAACAGTAAAGAAATATTTAAACCAGTATACAAACATAATAATTACATAATAAAATATTTAAAAAAACAAAAATAATAAAATAAACGATAGTGGAATTTATAAAACTAAACGTAATGATTATGATGGTAATTAGACAGGAAAAACAATTAGATCTTTAAAAACTAAATTTCTTAAAAAATGATAGAAATTGCAAAAATAATAAATTAGGTTTATCTAATATGGAGACCATTTGATAAAGAATAAATATTCTATTTATGAAATTACAAGATTAGAAATTAATAAAGATGACAAAATTAAGTAAATTAGAAAAATATTATACATATAAATAAATCAAGATTTCAGTTTGAAAAAACACTGTCAGACAATGTTTGAGGGAGATGGTCTTATAAAAACTTCAAAGATCGCAGCACTCATTTTTATTATTACACAATAACAGAATTATAATTATGACTAAGAATTGGCAATCCTGTGAAAATACTTTCATCAAAATTAACTAAGGTATGTCTTATCTCAGTATTCTGTACTAGGTGATTTAACACAATTTAAATATATATATATATTTAAATGTGTATGTATGTGTGTGTGTGTGTGTGTGTGTGTATACATACATACATACATACAGGATAGGATCAAAAAGTAGTAGGACTGAATTTCTATAGCGCAAACGGAGTGATGGAGGGGTATGGTAGTGTGGAGCCCCCGAATAGACCAATATTTTTTCCAGTCACCTGAAAGGAAGCAGAGAGAAAGCAGGTTGATTTCCGTGAACCTCTGTTGAGAAACATTGTCAAGATGGATAAAAATCTCCAGCAGCACTACACCATCGAATTCTGCATTAAACTCAGGAAAATCGCAACAGAGGCCTTCAGAATGGTTAAGGATGCCTACTTGGATGCTGCCATGAGCTGCTCAACAGTGTTCGAGTGGCGTAAGCTGTTCCGGGAGGGGCGGAGCTTTTCGAAGACGACCAGAGCGAAGAAATCCAGAATGAGCAAGCCGAGGGTCAAATCCATGCTCATCTGCTTTTTTTACCATAGTGGTGCGGTTCACAGGGAGTTTGTACCCCCTGGACAGACTGTGAATGACAATTTTTACATGAACGTGCTTAACAGGTTGCGCAAACCCGTTCTCCGCATGCAGCCAGACATCGTCGATAATCGGAAGCTTCACCATGACAACATGCCATGCCACACAGCGCTGCTGCTGAGGGAGTTTCTGGCCAAGCACAGGGTTGCCGCATTGCCTCACCCACGCTAAAGTCCAGATCTGGCACCGTTGGACTTCTTCCTCTTTCCTCAGCTCAAGGGAAACCGATACAGCTCCATATAAGACATCCAAGGGGCTGTAACGGCATCTCTGAAGGGGTCCCAGAAAGCGAGTTCCAGAAGGCGTACATGCAGTGGGAATCGCATTATATGCATTGTGTTGAAGCACAAGGATGCTATTTCAAGGACTACTAAGGATTTGTACCGATCAGTTCAATAAAAAAATTTAAATTAATTCCGTCCTACTACTTTTTGATCCTACCCTATATATAATAAACTTACCATAAAAATGTATAGTAAGACAATAATAAAAATTACATATGCAGTTTTAGTAAAAAATAAAGGATATATATATATATACAAACACATACACATAAAGTCATCCCAAAGAACTGGCATAAATAAAATAAAAAAAAAACAAACATTTAATCCAAGACAAACATAAAAAGATACCTGAACAAAATTGTGAAACTGAACAACTAACATGAATACAAATGCAATGTTCAGATAATGAATAATCTCATTGTATTTTTCTTAACAATCGGACATCATTGAAACATGCCAAATTTGAAAATTAAAAAAAGAAGTTTTTTTATTTTTGTCGACAATGAAAATTCAATTCTACAGTAGTGGTTTTAATATTGTTTATTATAATTTGCCAAGTGAGTGAGGATGGCAGCTTATGATGGCAAGTCACAAAATGAAAATGGTACACAGGAACATAGTTAATAAAAATACTATAGGTGGGTACACTGTACACCCTAATGCAGCTAAGGATTAACCCCTTACCAGTTTTCGACGAGATAACTCATCATTAACTATCTTGATAAAAACTGCCCTCAATGAAATAACTTGTCATCCACTTTTTTGATGAAAGTACCTTTAATGAAATAATTTGTCATTATGAATTGGATCTGTTTGATTCTGTTTTTTAACAAGTTACTGCAATGTGTGCAAGTCTAGTTTGATTTTTACTCTAATTTAACATGAAGCGCTAGTAGCATATTGGTTCTCTATCTATATGTCTTGTTTTGTATCCTTCTGAACAGCTGTTCATCATGCCTTTAGCCATTAGATAGTATTCATTGTTTTGATTGTTCCTTAAGTTGCTTATATGTTAGTTTTGTTACTTTTTTATGTTATTTATTGTTTTTCATAACTTTACTATTACTTTCATGTAATTTTCAGTTATATTTTTATTTCCAACTGTTTGTATCTGTGGATGTGACCATATGTAAATAAGAAACACCAGAATTGTTAATTATAATCCATTTTTTGTATTTTTTTTTTTTTTTTTTTAGTAAACGATCATGTTATTATTTGAATTAATTACTAGTGTTTTACAACATTACTGACTTGGCCAATTAGGTACTTTAAGTAATATTTATTAGTACAAATTGGCCTGTTCATGACGTGTAAATGATAGTGTGATATAATGGAACTTTTAAATATTTTTTTTTTTATATTACATAACAAAAAAGTATATAAATAGATTCTTAAATTAGTTTTATTTTTTGTCATATTTAATTGCATAGATAAAAAACATGTAAAAAAAAAAGGGCAAAATAACAAAGGTTTAGTAAAAACAAAATGGCGTAATAATATAATTTTGTGTTAAATAAACAACTGTTAAGGGGTAAATGACAGATTTGGTGTGGTGGCAGAGTCTTTGCCAAAAATCTGCAAAAGAAAGACCTCTGCTTTTGGTGGTACAATATAAGTGTCTGAATGCTGACAATTAATGTTTAGAGAAATAATTTTAGGTAAGTAAATAACTTTCACACATACAACCTTTTTCTCTATTTTTGTTATTTTAGTAAAAATATCCAACAATTAAAACTTCCGCTAATTTACATTAGGTTTCCACCTTAATTAAGCCAAATCAGTGAAAGTTTACTACAATTATAATTACTTATCATACTTAATTCTTTAATCCATCAATTTCAGAGAATTAAATGAATAAAAAATAATACAAGAGAACCTCTTTATCATTATGCAAGGTAGACTAGTTACACTACATCTTGATATAAATATGTAAATAAATGGATGTGTAAATACCTTTCCTTAGTAATTGCAGGACTTTCTGGACGGCCTCCCCTATGTTCAGGAGGATAAATACGGTTCTGGGAAGGATTCAAGCTGACAAAACAACCAGAATTAAAACTCCGTCTCTGAGGACTTAGAACCACATCTTGTTCTTTACGTAAACGCTCTCTAGGTTCAATTACCCTCCTCTGTAAACAAATAAAAAATGAAAGTTAAATAATTTGTATCAGTCATGTTTTTCTTTTTTTAAACTAGGCCATTAAAAAATAAAATTTCAATACCTGTAAAAGAAGCAGATGTGGTTCAGTATGCGTGTGCGGGCACCAGATTCAGATTAATTTTGTCAATTAAAAACAGTTCATTATATGATTACTAGTAGTTAACACAATTTAATACATCTGGAAGAGAAGTATAATTAGTCAGCTACTCTTTTAAGTAACTGATGAAAAAACTGGAATGCATTAATACACAAAAAGTATTACAAAGGTAACTTCATCAACATCTACTGCAAAAAATGACAACATAAAATTGTAAAATTTAAAAAATAAGCAAGTGCCAAAATAAACAATGCTTTTTTACAATTGAATGAATCATTAACTATGTACCTACCATACCACGTAAAAAAAAATTAGATTTAACTTTTATTAGCTGAATAAACAATTTTCAAAATCACTGCTATATAGCTTCCACAATTCTACGCTTTGTAAAATCTGAACCTAGCAGCATAATTCAATTTACTACATACTGTATTTTCACTTCATTATTTTTATACAGACTTTTACAGATTTATTTCATGCACTTTATATTAATAATC
>JAAAKQ030240083.1:0-11121 GCA_010016005.3 Zanna intricata | reverse complement strand
TCAAACTTAATAAACATGATGGTCATTGGTCATACTTGTGCCAGAACTGTCAAGCTGAGAACTTTCCAAACAACACAACACTCGAATGCAAATAAGCCACTAACCAGCTGAGTAATGCCTATATACCAAGTGCTCACAAAAAAATTATTAAGAATCCAAGGAATAGTCCCCCACATTGAAATAAAGAAAAAAGTTTATATAAACATATGAGATGTGATCAAAAAATACGGTGAATGAATTTTTATAGAAGCAATTACTTACACTGCATCTATTTCAAATAGTATGTCTCATACCCTCATGTGTTGAGACAGGCAGTGACAAACAAGTTTGAACATGTTCCGGCAGTCTGCTTCTATAACTGCTGCAGTTAGGTCGTATTTGCAGTGTCTGTCATAAAACATGGATCTTGAACCACACATTAACATTAAGTTTTGTTTCAAGTTGAAAACAGTCCCAAAGAAGCTTACCAAATGTTAAAAATCAGTGTACAGTGATAATGTGGTAACTTTTTAAGACTGTTTACCAGTGGTATGAGCAATTTAAAAGTGGAAATGAGTTGGTTAAGGACGAGGAACGGTTGGGACGTCCTTCGACCTCAAAAACAGATGAAAATGTGCAAAAAATGGCCAAACTTATTCGTTCAAACAGGCAAATGACTATTCAAGAGCTTACTGAAGAACTTAACATCTCCTATGGGTCCGTGCAAAGCATTTTAACAGGTGATTTGCAAATGAGATGAGTGAATGCCAAATTTGTTCTAAGACTTTTGACTGATGAACAAAAAGAAAATCGTGTTTCAGTTTGCATGGAATTGAAGGATTGTCTTCATGCAGATGCGGGCTTCATGACTAAAATTGTTACTGGGGATGAAAGTTGGGTCTATGGCTATGACTCTGAGACAAAAATTCAGAGTTCTCAATGGAAAACCAGTAACTCCAAATGTACCTCGCCCTAAAAAGGCCTGTCAATCAAGGTCAAACATCAAGGTCATGGTCATTGTTTTTTTTTTTTAATGTGAGGGCATAGTGCAATCAGAGTTCGTTCTAAGTGAACAACTGTAAACTATGAATTTTACAAGGGGATACTGTAACGTTTGCGAAACGATGTGCGAAGAAAGAGACCTAAAAAATGGGCCAACAACTTTCTTCTTCTTCATGACAATGCGCCGTGCCACAAGTTGTTTTTGATTTGCAAGTTTTTGGCCACTAAAAGTTTTCTTGTCAGTCCACATCTGCCTTACTCACCAGATTTAGCACCATGCAACTTCTGGCTCTTCCCGAAAATAAAAAATGTACTAAAAAGGAAACGTTTTGACACCATTCCTGACAGTGAGAAGGCCACGACAGAGCAGCTGATAGTTATTCCAAAAGAATTCTTCCAGTCATGAATTCAACATTGGGATAAGGGTATTGCTACCTAAGGACAGTACTTTGAAGGAGATTAATTCATATTTAAGGTAACTTTTTCTTTGTTTTTTATAACATAATTCACCATATTTTTTTATCACACCTCATATATTCAAAAATACTTAAGGCAAAAGAAATGAAAGAGGAGCCCAATTTATTCAGTTTTACATGAAGCTATAATTTAGTAATTGCCAACATCCAGTTTAAAAATGGTATTAGAAGAATGTAGGAAAAAGCTGAAAAGAAGAAACATGGAACTAACTACTGCAAGGTATCAGATAGATTTTATCAAGATCAAGTAAACATTTAGAAACCAACTCATCAACTGCAAAGTATATGTAGGAGCAGACATTGATAGCAACAATAATTTAGTGATAATGAAATGTAAATTAGGATTTAAAAACCTAAAGAAAAGGTGTCAGATGAAATGATGGAATTTATAGAAGCACGAGGAAGAGAATGTGGTAAAGAAGATTTTTGAGGAGAATCTCACAAAAAGACTGAGTTAAAAAGATAAAGTAGAAATAGAAGAAGAATGGGAGGTATTAAAAAGAAGTTATTCAATCACAGAAGCAAATTTAGGCAGAAGAAAGAGAACTGGTGGAGAACCTTTGATAACAGAAAATATGCTGGAGCTGATAGACAAGTGAAGAAAACTATAAGTATGCTAGTTATGAAGAAGGTAAAAGGAACTATCAACAATTAAGAAATACTATAAACAACAGGAAGTGAAAATTAGTGAAAGAAGAGTGGATTAAATAAAAGTGTTGATAAGTGGAAAGAGAAATGATGTTTGGTAAAATAGATGGAGCATACATAAAATTTAAGAAGAATTTTGTGGTAACTAAATGTACCATCTTAAAAAACCTAATTCTCCTTAGTTAAAATCTAAAACTGAAGAGGAAGTCAAAGACGATGAAAACAGAGACAATAATGAGATTTGAATGGAGCATTAAAGGATTTGAATAGCAGAAAGGTTACTAGGATAGACGCAGAATTGCTACACAGTTAAGTAAAGAAGCGACAGATAAATTATACAAACTGGTGTGTAATATTTACAAAAAAGGGGAAGTTCTGCTAGACTTCAAAAAGTGTTATTGTCATGATACCAAAGAAACTAGGAGCAGATAAATGTTAAGAATTCAAAACAATTAGCTTAACTACATATGTTAAGAATTCAAAATCAGAATTCAATTAGCTTAACTACTCGTGCAACAAAAATTTTAACTAGAAGAATTGAGAGGAGAGTGTAAGAAGTGTTTGGAGAAGACCAATTTGGTTTCAGGAAAAGTATAGGGACTAGAGAAACAATTTTAGCACTCATTTTAATAGAAGGAAGATTAACGAAAAACAAACCAATATAAGGCATCTGTTATCGTAGACTGGAATAAAATGTTCAGAATTATAAAAAATTTAACTCTCTGAACAACAAATTCTTCTCAAAACAAATAATTCTGAAAGATCTAAGCCTTTACTAACAGAAGATTCTACTAAGAAAAAATTTGTTGTAACTAAGGGTAAAATAATAAAATATTATTGCTGTATTTCTGTGCTCCAAAAGTATGTTTTAAATTCTCAGTCGATTGACTTTTGGACTATCTGTTATACAAATTGTAAGAACCTCATCACACACACTTCATTGTACGCTCTGGAGTTTAATAAAGATAATCAAAAATAAAATTACTAAATTATTTAAAATATGCATCCTACAAAAATAATAATTAGATAATTAGAAAATCAATACATACCGTTGGTACTGTTTGTTTTAGCAAATGGGTTGGCCAACTTTGGAGGATTGAGAACAAATGAACTTGAAATTTTAGTAGATGAATCTGCTACACCAGGATTAGTCAACTGAGATGGTCGCAGCACAGGTTTATGAAATGCTGTAAAAAAATTTTTTTAAAAATATTTCATCTAAATAAAAATGCAGTACAAAAGAAAGAGCACTGATTACATTTCACTTTTTGTTGATACTATATCATTTGAATGAAAATTCATGTTCACTAAATTTACAAATTATCACAAATTTTCACTAAATTATCAACAAATCCTTAACATAAACATTTTTATAAAATTTTGAGAGCATTTAATAAATCAAATAATACTATTTTAAAAATTTTACTAATCACCACTTACATAAAAACATACAAATATGGAATATAGATATATAAATAATTTATAAATTATAAATATTAAAAATAAACAATAACAATTACAAAGATATTACATTTATAAAAAATATAAATACACAATACAAATGAAGAGGTATGTTTTGAAACTGATGAATTAATAAAATTGGCACACCTGTAAATAACTTTTGCACATTCAACAATATTATTTTGTTTCAATCCATCCATGTATACTATTGTGTCTGGATTTGAGAGAATATGATAAATCATTTGCATAAAGTGGTGTCGATTCTTTACTGTATACTATAAGGTCAAAAATAAAATGAATTCTCCATTCTATATTATAAAATTCATAATATAGAGATACATTATAATAATAGAGAGCGAGTCAACATTTATAAGGTGTAATAAACACCACATACGAAACGCCAGGTTACCCGTAGGTGCAATATAATGTGGATGGTCTTCATACCTTTGTAAATTAGGATTTGCAAGGGCTGCATTAAAAGCCGAATGATTTGGTTGCCCTTTTAGACAGGCAAACTAAGAAGTTAGAAGTCTGTCTCAAACTGATGGTTCACTAGACTCAACAAGTATGCTAGTACAGGGCTTGATCTAAAAAGTACCTGCAGCAAGACAAAGAAAATCATGACATACGACATCTAATATCTTCAATGCGCTATAATGCAAGGAAGAGTAGGCAACACAGGAATGAAATATGGAATAATAAAAATGTAAAACATGATCGATAATTTCCCCAACTGGTGTCGCTAAGGACTTAAAGCATATCTAGAAGTTTGGAACATTTCATTTTTTCATTATTTTATGTGGTTAACCATGTAAGACGGCTATCAAAGAATAAACCTAAAAACTAAACACCAGGAAAAATAGAAATTTGCTCTCCACTGAGAAAAATTTGCAGAATGAAAGGATCCCCCGCAGATGAGAAAAGATTTTACATTTTGTCTTCTCAAGTGAAAAGGTAAAGCCAGTAGTAACCTTGGACCAAGCTTCAAGGCGAGATATAGTCTTCTATAGTAGTCTCTCTGCTGTGCCCATTGAATAGAAAGTAATATATATATATATAGCAAACTCATCAACAAATAAAGAACATGAAACATGTGGCTGTACACATTTAGTAATACTGTTGATGGTGCTTAATACACTTAATTGAGGCATTGCATTCTCTAAGGTGCCACTACCTCATAAAGAATCTCCAAGGAAGACAGAAAGTTTGATAATTTAAGAAACACCTAATAAAAGCAAGCATCATATTGCCCTTGCCCTTGACTCCCCATTTTTTTAAGGGTGTTCAGAATACCATATCATCAATCTGTGTCTAATGTCATCCTGATATCAGAGAAGGTAGGAAAGCATTTTGAATAGTTGCTTCCGATGACACTAAATGGTCAATGGAAGATCTTCCTTGGTGGAGACCAAAGGAGTGCACAGAAACCACTCTGTTCTGGAGATAAAAGGATATCTCTCTAAATACCATGTAAGCCAGTTCATCATTTTCTCCACCACTTTGCATAAAACGCTTGTCAAGGAGATAGGGTGGTAGGTTGGGGGTACACTTTCACACAGCAGATGTAGAAGTAGTGAGTGAAATGGTGTCCACATATTTCGTCCACGACTTTCTTAATGCATTCTTAAATAAAAAAGATAAAGATTAAATTACATACATGGTGATCTGTTTTCCATAGGCCGAGTACAAGATTTTGAAAAAAAATTTCTTGGAAAGTTATTTGTCAATGATGAGAAAGTCGGGCTGCAGACTGATGCACCAAATACGGATGAAGAGGATGAAGCTGAAGTTGATGCACAACCTCCTCCAAGAATTGATGGCCGCAAAGGTGAAGTATGATTCATTTTATTACCTGATGAAATTAAAAAAAAAATTTTTTTTAATAAAATACATTATCTGAAAAGTAATTAAGAAACATTTTATATCCTTCAATCAATATAATACAAACAAAATAAACACAAGAGAGCTTTTTATCATATGTATGAAATATACATAATTATAATTAATGTATATAATAATTATAATGCTCTTAATATCAGAAACATTCACAAATAAAAAAGAAACTATTGCTGGTAATACATTAGATTTACTCTAAAAGAGACTTAAACAGAAGGATATTTAATACAATTAAATATGCCATTTAAAAAGAAGTGTTAATTTTGACAGGTAAATAAATTGATAAATAATTATTGCATGGAGAGAGAAATTAAACTTATCAAATGTGCAAAACACAAAAAAAAAATTAATATTAAAACTTACAACAAAAAATTTTAATAAATAAATTTTAAAAAAGCCAGCAAAGATTCCAACTTAGCTCACCAGTTATGCAGTTCCTGTTATGCAATTCCTGTTACCAAGGGCCTCACCCTTGACAGATTATTACTTATGTGAAACATAAAAGTATATCAGCATGCAAGTAGATGTATATAAAAAAATTACTTTATTTCAGATAAAAAAGTTTGACATAAAGGACTTTTTTTACTTCCGGAACGACCGTTAGGTATTATATCAGAGGAAGATGAATGATTTGTAGCGTGTGTGAAAATGCCATGCCTAACAGGGATTCGAACCCTGGACCCCCGAATGAAAGGCTGAGATGCTATCGCTCACGCTACGAAGGCCAGCTGATGTACAGGACCTATGGTGCTATATTCCCTCTCCCTTGACCAATTACAACCAAAATTAAATGGGAACAATGCTCCATATTCTAAAGTATGGAGTAAAAATAAATATAGAAAAAAAAAAGTAACATTAGTAAATAACACAGAGAATTTAGCAGAAAGGAAAAACAGAAAAAGTAAAAAATCTGAGAAACATGTAGGCCATGGTGATGACTGGAAAACTATTACAGAAACAAAAAATAAGTATTAAAAAATTAAAAATCACTAAACAAAAAACCTTTCTGACAAACAATGCTCATTAATGATCATACAGGTGACAATTTTGTATATGGCATAATTTGTTTAATTTATTTATATTGTCACCAATTGGCTTCTTCAATGGCATCTTATCTATAACCTTACGGTAGCCCTGAAAAGGGTTGTTTGTCCATTCTGTAAGGTAGACCTGAGAAGAGTTGTTGGGTTTGGAAGCTAGTCTCTGCTGATGTCAGCTCGGCTGTAGTCGAGGAGTTGAGACTCATCCATTGGAATCAAGACTGAGCTTCTCCTCAGGGACAGTTGAATCCCCTATAGAGCATGGCAGGCATGGCATGCCCTTAAGAAAGGGCTATTCTAATGACAAACCTATAATGCTGATGAATCCGGGCTTTTTTTTAACTGACAGCAGAAAGAACCCTTCAGTTTAAAGGTGATACACGTTCGGGGAAAAATTATCAAAAGAAAGATTAACACTACTAATGGCTGCAAATATGACGAACTGACAAAAGAAAGCTCCTTGATGTAAAGACCTCAACGTTTTAAAAATTTCAAATCACTTTCTGTTATGTAAAAAAATAATAAGAAAGCTTGGATAAGTGATATCATTAAGTCTTGGTTAGTAATATGGGACCATGAATTAAAAATTGAAAATGACAAAATACTGCTGCTTATTGACAATCGTCCGGCTCATCCCACATTGAAAATAATTTGTGTATAAAATTTAATGTTCTTATCATCGAAAACTACAGCAATCTTACAGCCTTTAGATCAAGGCATGATCAAGTCAGTAAAAGTCTACTATAAAAAACACCTATTTTACAAATGATACAGGATTTAAATCAAAAGAGAGAACCCAAATAACTATTCTGGGTGTTATAATTATGTTAGAAAGCTCATGGAATGAGGTTTCTTGCCGATTATAAAAAATTGCTTGCGACATGCAGTACTGGCGAAGTTATTGACATAGCATGCAAAGAATCTTTACCAGAATGAGGCAATAGTCTGAAAAACCAATCGCTGTCAAATGCATTGTTTGAAGATTATCAAGAAGTTGACCGAGATTTAGAAATGCATGAAACATTAGATAATGATGGAGTGGCTTCGGCTTCAGTGCTAACAGAAATAGATAGGCCATAGGTAATGACAACAAAGGTAACAATGAAGACATCTCGGGTGATTAAACAAAAAGAAGAAGAGGACGTAGAATGGGAAAACTGATCAGCGAGACATGAACCAGGGGAGGGGACAGCCCTCTGTGGAACCATATAACGTCCCCTCTGGAGATGGGCTACGGTGAGGAAGCACGGAGACGCCTCCTGGTTCTTTGGACGCAAGAACCGAACAGGAATGACTGTCTGATGGGATATGGAGAATGGCTGTTGGTGTAGACAAACGACCGTGAAGAGAGTTGATCGGCAGGAAGATCAAACTCCCCCCCCCCCCTCCTGAGACTGAGTTACGCTTAGTTGCGGGTCCAGTCTCGGGGCGGGGTAGAGCAGCAACAAAGAGAAATGCATGAAACATTAGATGATGATGTAGTGGCTTCAATACTAACAGAAATAGACAGGGACATAGGTAATGACAACAAAAATAACAATAAAGACTTCAACCTGCCAAATCTTCCAGAAGTTTTAGCATCAATGAAACTAGTTTGCCAGTTTCTCAGTTACAGAAATTGCTAATGAAGAAACAGAGTGTTTGTTTTGATTTAGAAAAGAACCTTCAAAACTGTATTATAACACAAACCATTCGAAACAAAGCAAAATAACAGATTTATTGCAGAAAAAGTCATTTTCATAATTTTTCTCTATTTTCTATTATTCTACCATATTTGTATTTATTAATACATTTTTGCTTTGTGTTTTTTTTTTTTTTATATTATTTTATTACAGAAATAAATTATTATTTTCAATGATTATTTTAATGTATTACAATACTTATGTAGATAGCATAGTACCACTGAGCTAACTACTAACCACTAACCTAAACAATGGTTATAGTGACTATCAGTTATAATGATCTAAAATTCTCGGTTCGTTAGAGGTCACTATAAATGATATTTACTGTATATAATTATTTACTTTTTAATAAATGCTTTTAAAGCAGATTAAAAATTTTCTACTTCAATGTGTATGCTTGAATATATTTTAATTACTTTTTCACCAAAAGAAAAAGTCTGCAAAAAAATAACAAATGTAAACCAACACGCTTAATTCTGGCCAATTGATACAGATAATTTGATACCAATTTAAATAAATAGTTGCCAAGATCAATCTAGGGAAACCTTACTTATGACCTTGATCAAAGCAATATCAAATCATAAAATTTTAAATTTATTAATTACAAAAGGATAAATAAATGTGAAAATCTACATGGTCTGTGCATAAAAGTTTTAATTATATGCCAATGGAGATATTTAGTGTTCCGCAATTCTGCCACATGTACTTGAATTATTGATATCTCATTTAGATTTTTGTGTTATTATTATCTGAGTGCAATTTGTTAAAGTGTTAATAGCAATTTTTGTAATGTACAATTTTTTGATAACTGAACTTTTGTTTCAATGTCATAGCCAAAACCCAACTTTTGCCTCCACAGTTATATGAATGTTTCATCATCAACTTCTTCAAGAAGTTGTCGACAAATGTATACTCTATGTTCTTCCTGCTGTTCAAACATCAAATGAGGAACAAAGTTTGCTGCAACTCAATACCTGTTCAATTATTCAATAAAAAAAAAAAATGTAATAGCATGATCCAATTGAGATGCTAACTTACTCCACAAGTTCATTTGTATGCACAAGATCACTGATTTTTTGGATATGGGTGTCATCAGTTGAAGTCAAAAGCTTTCCTTGTTGAAGGTCATCTTCGATTGACTGACGATCGCTTTTAAATCATGGAAACCATTTGTAACATTGCAAACAACCCAGAGCATCACTTCCATAAGCTCTTTTCAAAAGTTGAAACATTTCTGTGATATTTTTCCCTAGTTTCAAACAAAGTTTTACATTGTATTGTTGCTCCTAAAAATTGCTAGTAACACTTTTAACATGTTGCATTCATATAACAATAATGTGCAAACTAAACAAGATATTGATAATCCAAGAACACATAGTTACAAAGGAGGTTATGTGAAACGCAATGCTCCAACCGCCATGTCGCTAAATATCTCCAGTGGCACGCAATTAAAAATGTTCAGTTATATTCTGAACAGTTTTGTATATTAACCATTTAAAGAATAAATTCAATTAATAGGTAAACAGTTGAAGATACCAAATATTTTTTTATATTTAATAACTTAAACCAAACATTTTTATTTTATTTTTCATTTATTCTTTTTTTGTTTAACCTCCAGAACCACCGTTAAGGTATATCTTCAGAGGATGAGATGAATGAATTGTAGCGTGTGAAAAATGCCATGCCTGACCAGGATTTGAACCTGGGACCTCTGGATAAATGTTTTTATAGCATTCTACTATTGATAATGAGTATTATCATTCAAAACTAATAACCATCCCTTTTGCCCACTTTAATAAACAACGGTAATGTGACCAAAACAGAAAACTGCTGTCCTTGGCTGAAACATACAGTCGCCAGATTATTTACCCACATAATACAATTAAAGTTTTCAATTTATCTCAATTTTTGCTCCATATTTTTTAATAACCAAACCCTCTGAAAACATAAAAGAAAAGTATATTTTAACATGATTTAAATGCTTAATGATCTTTTATTTTCTAACATTTTGCTTAAAACGCCAATCTAAAGGATACAATTTATAGCAAGATTTCTTAAAAATGACCACCTACTCATATTAACCACTAAAACTAGAGTGAAGAGTGCAGCAAAATAAAATACTTAATGAAAAAATATATAAACAAATATTTTATTATGATCAATAAACAATAATACATTACATAATAAAGATCAAGCAATCCTGATTTTGAACCTATTTTTAAATAAGTAGGTTCAACTTATTTTAAAAATAAGTAGATATGCTATTCATGGATGCAGAAAAGAACTGTCCAAGAAATCACCTGGGTGGATGAAGGGAAAAAACGATAAAATCTTGATCAAGCAATGTACCACCACATCACAAAAATACACAATTACGTAATAAAAATATAAATCAAAATCCCATAATAATAATTTTAAATATAAATACAAAATTAATCTGAATTCAAACAGTGTTAATGAAAATTTTTATGTATACATTCAACAGATGCAAAAAAAAAAAAAAATCACGGTTTTATTTTTTAATTAACATTATTTAAAAATTTATCGACAGTGTAAATGTATTTTAAATAACTTGGCGGAAAAGTTTTTTCAACGGTTCGGTAGTTCATTAAAGCAAAATGTAACCCACAACCGGTTTACGCGATCACAGTTCCGTTTGAAAGACATTGATGTATTCTGTTTAGCAAATATCGTATACGATTCAGAACACACAATAAAATGACAACTTTAAAGCATTCTGTATTTTATAATTCCATTCTTTTTGTTATAGTAAATAAAAGATCAATTTATAATATACTTCTTAACGAATATCACTGTCAAATTCAGGTTACTGAAATCTGTTTTTAATGTTTATATTCATTTTTCCTCCCTCTACGAATCATGAGACCTTGCCGATGGTGGGGGGGCTTGCGTACTCAGTGATACAGAGTAGCTGGA